>CM076672.1:162986990-163186990 GCA_038501925.1 Xenopus petersii
GGTAAGTTAGTAGTATGGGGCCCAATGATTAATGAAGGTGTCCCTACTCATGGCTTCTGTACTGGCTTTTTGTACATTTGTACAAGATTTATTTTAAAGGTAGAGATGTAGCACAGCTGCGTTTAGGATTTTTCTACCAGCTGAGAAACCTTAACGCATCCCATGAATCTAACGCTGGAGTCGGTTGTTTATATTGGGTATGACTTTTAAAAAATCTATGTGAGATATAATAAAACAAGTAACAGCCTG
Source organism: Xenopus petersii (assembly GCA_038501925.1). Lineage (NCBI taxonomy): Eukaryota > Metazoa > Chordata > Amphibia > Anura > Pipidae > Xenopus > Xenopus petersii. The sequence continues at coordinate 162,987,240 of CM076672.1, forward strand.
ACAAACAAAACATCCAAAGATCCTCAAAGAACTTGTACTATTTTAGTACTTTTACTATTTTAGTATGTTTTCTGTTTCTATTTTCTATAAGCCAGCCCACGTAACACCCTGACATCCACATGACCGTCATGTTGCCCAGTAACTGCCACTTCACAGTCAAACAAACTTATGAGACTGTAGCTCACATGACAGTGGGGGGAGGGGAATGTTCAAAACAAGTTGGGAAACATACTGCAGCTTCAGAGCCGTTTTGTTTCAAGAACTTGGTTTAGTGACCTATACAAATGGGGTTGTTTAAGGCTGAACCGAATTTAAAGAATGTGAACAATCTGAAGGTCATAATAAACCTATAATTCCATGGTCCTCTTTATTAATTTCACACAAAAAAACTCAAAAATGCAGCAATAGTCTGATTAATTGTGCTGTGTGCTTTAGTCTCATGTTTTTTTTCAACAGTAACATACATTATGTTAATGCCACAGGAGATCGGACACAGGATCACTATGTAAGGGCACCTGTCATTCCCCCAGCAGAGGTATGGACTAATAGATCCCACACTCTGCTTGGGGGATACAATAGATTTTGTTTTTAAACATGCTCCTCCTCCAGCACTAGGCTCCAGCACTGTGAGGGTGGCCATGTTGTAGCACTGAGAATAGTGAAATCACATGTGCATAATGTCTGATTTTTGTGTGTAAAGTTAATAAAAGTGATAGTTCACCAGAAATCCCTCCTCCTTCTACCCACCAAGTACTCTGTAGTGGGCAAATTATTTGAAGACTTGCTAAGGGATCACATTCAAAATGTGGTCCTAGTGAATGACATTATGACCAGTAATCAGCATGGCTTTATGAAGGATAGTTCATGACAGACAAATTTGATTGCTTTTTATGATGCGTTAAGTAAGATGCAGGACAGTGGGGGGGGGGGCAGTAGATGTGATCTATTTGGATTTTGCCAAAGTGTTTGATACCGAGCCCCACAAACGACTGCTTTCTAAACTAAGGTCTGTTGGGCTCAATGAAGTCGTTTGCACATGGATAGGAAACTGACTACAGGATCGGGTACAGAGGGTGGTTGTTAATGGGACATTCTCTACTTGGAGTAAGGTTCTTAGTGGGGTCCCTCAGGGCTCAGTATTGGGTTCACTTTTATTTAACTTGTTCATTAATGACTTAAGGGAGGGTATTGTAAGTAATGTATCAGTGTTTGCAGATGACACAAAACTCTAAAATGCTTTTTAGGACATCCTGCAGCGAAATACATCTCCTTCATGCGATGTCCTATGCCTTCGGAATGGCGCAACAGTTGCTTTTACTGTCAGTCATCGTCCAAATCTGCAATCACACCTCCGTCCTCTACCCTTCCTTCTCAGCCGTCAGTCATACGAACTCTGCCCTCAACCTTCCGCCCTCAGTCTTTCACCCTCATCCCTCAATCCTCCGCCCACAGTCCTCTGCCTTCTGCCTTAGTCCACTTCCTTCCGCCCTCTGCCCTCGCTGCTCAGCACTCCCCCCTCAGATCTCTCTTTTCAGCCGACAGTCATATCCATAACTTTCTAAAGTGGTGAGCGATGGCAGAAGGAAGAGGACTGAAGGAAGAGGACTGAGGGCGGAAGGCAGGGGAATGAGAGTGGGAGGCAGATGACTGAAGGAGGAGGATGGAGGGCTGAGGGCAAAAGACTGAGGACGGAAGGCTGAGGGCAAAAGACTGAGGACGGAAGGCTGAGGGCAGAAGGCTGAGGACAGAGTTCATATGACTGATGGCTGAGAAAGGAGAGTAGAGGAAGGAGGTGTTATTGCAGATTTGGATGATGACTGACGGTAAAAGCAACCAATGCGCCATAGGACATTGCATGAAGGAGATGTATTTCACTGCAGGTTGTCCTAAAATGTGTTCCATAATCCAGCCCAATGAATTCCATCCAGGATGTGGCATCCTTGCAACAGGATCTTGACAAACTGGCAATCTGGGCAGCTAAGTGGCAAATGAGATTCAATGTTCATAAATGCACCTGGGATGTAAGAATATCCAAGCCACTTCTACCCTTAAAGTGGATCCGTCACCCAGACATAAAAATCTGTATAATAAAAGTCCTTCTTAAATTAAATATGAATTCCAATTTCTTTTTTTTCTTAAAGCATTCATAGCTGTTTTAAACTCGTTTAAAAATATCAGCTGTCAATCAAATATTGTATGCCCCTCCTTTATGCCTAGGCATAGAGGTGGGGCAAGCAATTACTTTCACTTTCCATTCAGCACTTCCTAGATGTCACCGCTCTCCATACATTCCCCCAGCTCTCTTAATGATTTAATTGTGTACCCAGGGCATGGGGATGGACATTGGTTCCCTGTCCCCTGGTGCACAAACAAGATTCTGAGATGATACAAGGCTTGCCTTAATAACAGTGTCCACAAAATGGCTCCTGCCTGGTTGCTATAATTATGAATTCCCAGACTGATGGAAACAATATTCAAATAATTTATACAGTGTAATTAAAGTTCATTTTGCTTGACTAACATGATAAAATAGGATTTGGATAATTTTGTTTGGGTGACGGGTCCCCTTTAATGGGACTGCACTAGGCAAATCCATTATGGAAAAGGACCTTGGAGTCCTTGTAGATAAACTTGGCTGTAGCAAGCAATGCCAGTCAGCAGCATCAAGGGCAAATAAGGTCTTGAGCTGTATTAAAAGGGGCATAGTTTCACAGGAGGAGGGGGTCATTCTTCCACTGTATAGAGCACTTGTAAGGCCCCATCTAGAATATGCCGTACAGTTTTGGTCTCCATCACTCAAACAGGACATTATTGTATTAGAGAGGGTACAGAGAAGGGCAACTAAGCTGGTAAAAGGTGTGGGAAATCTTAGCTATGAGGAAAGACTGGCCAAATTGGGGATGTTCACGCTGGAGAAGAGGCGCTCAAGGGGTGATATGATAACTATGTATAAATATATAAGGGGATAATATATAATAATCTCTCTAATGCTTTATTTACCAGTGACACAAGGTCACCCATTCCGATTAGAAGAAAAGAGGTTCCACCTAAATATTGGGAAGGGGTTTTTTACAGTAAGATCTGTGAAGATATGGAATTATCTCCCAGAACCAATGGTACAGGGAAGGGAATACAGGGTTATGGAAGATAGCTCATAGTACAAGTTTTTCCCCCTCTGAGAGGCTTCAGATGGGGGTTTTTTGCCTTCCTCAACTTGCAGTTAGGCAGGTTAAAAAAAAGTCAAAAGGTTGAACTTGATGGACGTGTGTCTTTTTTCAACCTAACTTACTATGTTATTATGTTACTATGTTACTCGTTGCACCTATGAAAGACAATTGGATTTTGTGTATCTCTAATGAACTTGTATTCGGTAAACAGCAAAATATAATTACTTGAGATAGTGCTATGACCAAAAAAGAGCTTGTGTAATGACCACAGGAACCAGGCATCTGATGAGAATTTTCTCAACTTGGGAAAGGTTTATGTTTAAGGGATCCCAAAGATTTCTTATGCGTCATACTCCTAAATGGCAATTTTCTCTCTGTATATATATTTGTGAGGAGTTTGTGGTTAGTAATGTTTCTGCTTGCATGACAGTTTGTAGAACATGTGTTTTGCAATGCTGTGCATGTGATTGTTGGCTGTGGGTAGTTCCCATGTCACTTCCTAAAAAACACCATGATTAATCAAAACAGTATACACAGATTTTGGACATAAAAATGACATCCAAATAGATAACCTCAAATTATTTACCCAGAGGTCTGTATATTTCGAATCACTGATAACACAACGCATAAAACATATTATACAGAACTTTATTCTAGGCTTAAATTCCACTATCTTGACTTAGCCACCCACTAAAAGTCATCAAACCTACTTATGAAGCAGGGGATGTACTAAAATCTCAACGGATTTGGGAAAGTTGGATTGATGTTTACCCTATATCTCATAACTAAGGATAATGCCGTGCTGATCATACCTGTACTCGTGGTAAGACTGTATTAATTTATGGGTGTGATTCTGAGCTGAGACATTCAGATTTTGGTATGATACATCATATTTAGATCGAAAACACCTAAAATTTTCCAGTATGCTGGGTTTTCATTTGGAGGGGTTGAACTTGATGGACTTTCTTTTTTCAACCCGATTTAACTATGTAACTATGTAGCAGAAGCAGGGGTGCGCCTGCCGTGAGGCAAGATGAGAACCAGTGGCGTAACTAGAGTGCGCTGGGTCCCCCTGCAAAAAGTCTTCAGAGGGCCTAGCTCACTCTGATCCCGCTTCTGCCCCACCCATGTCCTGCCTCTGCCCACTAACATCCTGCCTCCACCGGGCAATGTCCTGCCCCACCCTGATAAGCTAAGATAAGCCTAGGGGTCGTCTCAAATTATCAAGCAGAAAATGAGGTTGGCCTGAAATATAAGCTGATGCTACAAGGCTGATTATTACATTTTCATGCTAGTTGCATTGATTTCTGTGCTGCCATGTAGTAATTATATGTTTTAATTACTAATCAGCCTTATATTGTGAAATTTCTATTCTGTATTGACAGCATATTTTGAGTCAGTCCCTAAGTTCAGTAAGTGACAGTAGCACGGAGAATGTGCAGTGAATTAGGAGAAAAGAAGATGGGGAGATACTGGGGCATCTTCAGAGGCACATATCTGTACTGCTAGAGGGCTGTGGTTGCCTTAGACTGGCACAAAAGCCAAAACATAATGTATAACATTTCTAGCCTACTTCTTTAGTAAAGCTTAAGTTCTCCTAAAGGTTCAAATTATTACTGCTATAGCGATGCTAGTTCAGTATCAGAGGCGTAGGAGTTCTAGGAAAGGAATTCACCAAAATCATATGGCGTTTAGCATTCCAAGGTTGTTTATATGAGACAATTGGTGCCATTTAAAATTTTTTCATAACACTGCCACCTATTGAAGAAGAAGCTAACTACCACTTGACACAAGTAGAAGGAACATTACTCTAATGTTAAATAACCATCTTATACATTCACAGCCTAGTCAAATGTTTTATACCACAGGTCTCAGTAATTGCAATTATATCAAAATGCTATGTGCATGGAAGCTCCACGCATTTGCATCAAGCAAGTGTTCTAGGCAGACTTAATAAGTGGAGCCGTCATCAGGGGGGACAGGGGGTAGCGTCCTGCAGCGGGTCCGGTACCCACGGGTTACCCGCAAAAACCTGCGGTACCCTGCGGGTTGCGTTTAGAAGTTCCAGGTGTGGGTATACCCGCGGGTCGGAAATTCTGCGGGTTTGTGGGTTGTGGGTCGGGCCGTGGGTCTTCTCAATATCGATATTCACTCCTTTCTTCTGGTCACGTCTACTTCTGATGATATCACCGGTTTACAATGACAGCACTTCCTGTTTTACTTCTTTTTTTCTGATCACGTCTACTTCCGATGATGTCACTTCCGGTTTACAATGACAGCACTTCCTGATTCTTGATGGTCAGCGGGTCGCGGGTCCGGGTTGCGGATAAGGTACTTGCGGGTAGGGTCGGGTAGCGGTTCCAAGCGGGTAAGAATGCGGGTTGCAGGTCCGGGTTGCGGATTGCAGGATGCGATTATGGGTCGGGTTCGGGTCCCAAAAAATGGACCCGCGTAGGACTCTAACAGGGGTTACAAGTGTCCCGGCCTGAAGGGCCGCATTTCGGCTGTTCCGGACTTCAGAAATGGGCGTATGGCTTTGGCGCTGTCAAGGGGGGCCCGGCTCTTTCAAAAGTGCAGCACTGCCGGGCCCCCCTTGACAGCGCCAAAGCCATACGCCCATTTCTGAAGTCCGGAACAGCCGAAATGCGGAAGTGCAGAAATGCCGAAGTCCCGAAGCGGTGAAAAGATCCAAAGCCAAGAAAATAGCTGAAGCCGAACTCCCGAAGTGGCGAAAAGACCCGAAGTCACAAAAACAGCTGAAATTAAAGTCCTGAAGCGGCGAAAAAACCCGAAGTCATGAAAACAATCGAAATTGAAGTCCTGAAGTGGCAAAAAGTCACGAAAGGAGGTGAAGTTGAAGTCCTGAAGCCATGAGTTCAATTCTGCTGAACACCAATTTGTGTTTTCTTATTTTTTTTAATCCCCTAGCCACCAATGTATTATTTTAATATTCTGTATGCCCCTGCCACCAATTTTTTTTTAAAAAATTTTCTTTGGGGCCCTAATTTTTTTTAACTTGTAAGGGGGCCCCTGGCACCAATGTTTTTTTAAAAAAAAAAATTCTTTGGGCCCCAATTTTTTTCAACTTGTAAGGGGGGCCCTGGCGCAAATGTTTTTTTTTTTAACCTCTAGGGGGGCCCTGGTCACCAATTGTTTTTTTTAACTTGTAGGGGGGCCCTGGCCACCAATTTTTTAAAAAAACTTTTAAGGGGGACCCTGGCACCGCAGTTTTTTTAACTTATAAGGGGGTTGTACGGGGCCCCATGATTTCTAATGGCGGCCCTGAGTGGACCTGTGAAATGCATACTTTTACACCAGTAGCAGTGGCATACCTTGACAGTGCTGTGCATCACCCTCCTCAATAAAAATCTTTGGGGGGGCACACATAGACCACCCTGACAGCAACTCTTAACCCCAATCCCTCCCCAATGGTGCACTAGTTTGTGGAGGACATCACAAGCTGAAGTAGGAGAGAGATTGGGGAGGGGGAATTTATGTGTGACATGGTCTAGGCAACCCCTCAACCTTAGGGTCTGCTGTATTATAATCACACCATTGGTTAAAATCAAGTGAGGCACATGATGCATTGCTGAATAAGGAAGGTGTTGATACTGCATTTTAATTGACCGCCATAATTTATTTATGTTTTTTCGACGTATTTACATTGGATTCTATATTTTCCCAGCTGTTGTTCAGTCCCTCATTGACTCTTTTTACTGTTAGGTTTATAAGCACGAGCAAACAGTTTAAAGGAACAGTAACATCAAAAAATGAAATTGTTATAAAGTAATAAAAATATAATGCAGTGTTGTCCTGCACTCGTAAAACTGGTGTGTTTATTTCAGAAACACTACTATTGTTTATATAAATAAGCTGATGTGTAGCAATGGGGGCAGCTATTCAAAGGAGAAAAGGCTCAAGTTACACAGTAGATAGCAGATAAGATCTGTAGAACATAATGAAGTTATCTATTATCCACTATTTAACCTGTGCCATATAGCCTTTTTTCAATTTCCACCATTGCTACACAAGCAGCTTATTTATATGAACTATAGTAGTGTTTCTGAAGCAAACACATCAGTTTTACCAGTGCAGGGCAACACTACATGATATTTTCATTACTTTAAAAAACTTTCATTTTTTGATGTTACTGGTCATTTAAATTCCAAACATAGGAGACACTGAAATATTACATAAACCTAAACCCACCTAAAACTTTGTAAACTGGGGGTGACTTCATGAAATGCTGCAGCAATTGTATTATGAAAAAGCTGTGGTTACTGTGGCAACACCGCATTACCTGGGACAAGTCACTTTTCTCCTGGTATCCCAGCATACTTAGGGGTGTATTTATTAGCATCACTGGTGATGTTGCCCATAGCACCGATGATTTTGCCCATTGAACAGTCACCTACAAATTAAAAAACAGACGCAAAGCTCTGATTGGTTGCTGTGAGAAACATAGAGACATTTGTCTCTAATGTGGATAAATATGCCCCGAAGAGTGTCTATTATAAGTAAAAAGAGTACTGCACTCCTTATCATCCATCAGGTGACAGTGCTTTAGGGTGAAAATGAATTGACAAGCTAAAGTAGTACTGTTTTGACTACTCAAGAATCACTCTATTCCCAGTTTAAAACAGAATATTTCCTGTGTTACTGTGTGCATAATCCCATTACCAATGACATTATCACTAAATACCACTAACGTACAAAAATATTACTTCAATTTTCTGTTTGCATAAACAAATGTACAATTACATATTTGCAGTGTGCTAAATATTGATAGTTTAAAGGAACAGTTCAGTGTGAAAATAAAAACTGGGTAAATAGATAGGCTGTGCAAAATAAAAAATGTTTCTAATATAGTTAGTTAGCCACAAATGTAATGTATAAAGGCTGGAGTGACTGGACGTCTAACTTAATAGCCAGAACACAACTTCCTGCTTTTCAGCTCTATAACTCTGAGTTAGTCAGTGACTTGAAGGGGGGCCACATGGGACTAGGGTTGCCACCTTTTCCCAAATGTTTTACCGGCCGGTGGGGGGTGCGACCGGAACGCAAAAGGGGCGCGGCTACAGTGCTGAGATTTTCAGAAGGGGACAAAGTCAGCAAAGCTAAGTATACTGGGGATTGGGGGCAGGCCGAGGGGTCTTTTTGAAGGGTATTACAAATTTACCGGTAGCTACATTGCCGGTAAATTTGTAATATCGGCCCCGGCCGGTGTTTTACCGGCTAGGCCGGTAAAATACCGGCCGGGTGGCAACCCTACATGGGACATATCTGTTCAGTGAGTTTGCAATTGATCCTCAGCATTCAGCTCAGACTCAAAAGCAACATATATGACCCATGTGCCCCCCTCAAGTCTCTGACTAACTCAGAGTTATAGAGCTGAAAAGCAGGAAGTAGTATTCTGACTATTATGTTAGATATCCAGTCACTCCAGCCTTTATATATTACATTTCTGGCTAACTAACTACAGTATATTAGAAACTTTTTATTTTGCACAGCCTATCTATTTATCCAGTTTCTATTCTTACACTGAACAATTCCTTTAAAGATCCAATTATCAGTGAACAGATAGCTCATACTGTAGCAGTCCAGGGGAAGCAAAAGACTGTACAAATGTATCCGAGTTTTCAACAGTATATGTCTACATAGCAACAGTCCCACGTCAATGAAAACATTGTGTGGGAAAGGAAGGCGGTAGCACAGCCTGTGTCTGTATTTCCTTTCCCCTACTCGACTTGCTCATTTGTCATTACGGGAAGTATAATCGACAAGCCAATCAAATGCAGAGCTCGCACTTAATAGACGTTTTCTTCTACCAACCAAGTGGCACCACGCTCAGTATCCCACGTATCATTATTTAGAACACGTGGCCAGTGGGTAAGGCCCTAACAGGCTAATAGCCATCGCTTCTAAATGTTTGACGCTGGGTTCAGCCAATAGTAAGGTAAAAAATATACGTGTGGGCGGGAATTGTGCTTGGAAGAGAGTCTACTAGAAAGCAAGGCGGAAGCATTGCAGCTGACTATCTAGCAATGGGTATTTACGGATATTGGAGACGATTATGAGGCGTTCGAGCTGCTAGTGGACAAGGCAGTCATTACATGGATCAGTAAGAGGTAATAGTAATAGTGTGGGATGGCAGCGTGTGTAATGAGAGGGTGGGGAGGGAATAAAGAGCTGGCACATACTGACATGATGATGACAGTGGTAGCGGTTGTACCTTAAACTGAAAGGCATTTATTTCATTGGTATAATATGTCAGGCACTTGTAATTACCCAAGAAACTTTCCCTTTTCATTCTTTGAATGTCCAGCCGCCAAATATTGTTGTACTACATCTCCCAGCATCCTCTGACAGGTGTCAGGCCACTGCTGGGGGTCATGTAAATGTACAGAGCTATGTCTTCCTGAACATCTATAGCCCTTTCTTACCCATTGCTTTTTTTGCATATTTTCAGATCCATGCAGACATTGAAGACAATGACCCTGCTTGAAACACTTGGCGCCGGTTAAGCATCACATCAATGGCAGTGACAGAGTGTCAATGGGCATCTTTGGGCTCTCGTGTAGGGCTGCGCGCTGCGCTGGTGCTACTGTCTGCTTCACTTCTGGTGCTTCTCTTACCCTTGAGTGGACTGGAGCATCAGTACAGAACAGCCTTGAACATATTGCTGCAGTATAACCTGTGGGGTAGTGATGATCGGGGGCACACATTCACTGGCCAGACCAGGGGTCTCGCTGTCGCCTCAACGGCAATTGAACTTCTTGTGCTGAAACAGAAGCCTACATCAGGTACTGACATTCAGTTAGAGCAGTGGATTTTCTATTTGTTCTAATTTAGAATATGTCTGTCCAAGAATAAATATATATTTCTGATGGTATATGTGACATATGGCTTTCCAGCAACTGTACAACTACTGTTAGGGGAGGGATGCAGTTTTGTGACACCAAGTATATATTTTGTTATTGCGATATAACAAGTAATATTAATATCATAGAGTGACCGATTTTTTTACCATGAGTCACCATAAACAACTCAGATGTTGCGCCATACAGAAACATTATTGTGATGTGGCATACGGTAGATTGCACATATGCTAAGTAACTGATCACAGCTATGTATATCTAGTGATTTTATTTACATATGTAACTATAGACTATGATTGCTGTTGCTTGCCCCATACACAGCTATAGATTGCCATTCGAATGGCTCCTTTATACAATGTTGTTGCAGTGTGATGTTTTTTTTTTTTGTTAAATGACAAGGAAAGTGACTGGAAATTGCCAGTGTAAATGATGGTTAAATGACAAGGAAATGACTGGAAGTGCCCCTGCAAGTGAAAACAATCACTTTTTACCTCTAGCCAGTGCTCATCTTCTGTGACACTGCATCACACCAGGGTTCTGTTCCACTGAGCTCACAATCCTATCTTCACTGCTTTCCCAGGGACTGCTTGCAACATTTTAAGTTACGGATGAGTAGAGCTATCCCAGTGTAAAAAGTAAGCATAGGTATTCACTAGGGGTGCCTTAAAATTGGTATTTTCCTTGTCCTTTTAAGTTACAAACCAAACACAAGTAATATATAATGAATAAAGTACCCCCTCTTGTAAAAACTTTAAAAACTCCTCTTTGGTACAGTTAAAGGAAGCATATAGCGTGCATGTCCACAGAAATAAAGGGTGCTGTTAAGGAATTAAACATATGTGTCTCTGCTGTTATCTTATCTGCTGTGTTTTTGATTTAAATAAATATACTGTAGGTTCCCTGTTTAAATAGCTGGAATCTTCTTTTAAGCTTATTTCACAACAGCTTTTTGATTCCTACTGCCCACAATATTCCTCTGGGCGCAAGGAACTGCACATTCAATGCACTTATAAGGGCTTTTACTGATTGGTAGGCTTGGGTCGAATTTGACCCGTTTCGCTTCAACAAAAATTTGCTGTTAGCAAAATGTCACGAAACGAGGCGAAAAAAATTCCCCCATCCCTACTGATGGGTTTTTCGACCTGCGGTTAAACACAAGAAAACTGACTGCAGGGAAATGCAGAGTGAAACACCAGTACGAGCCCTAAGGATCACTTTCCATCTTTCCACTGGGGGTGATCTGGGGGACATTTCATACTAGGTATTTGATGCCACATATATACCAACATTCATCATCTATTGATGGCTCTTTCCATACCATGCACTTTTCTTAGCTGAAGTTATATAGTGAATAAAGTACCCCTTTTGTAAATTATAAGGATATTATAAGTTACCAAGGAGTTTCATGACCATATAAAAACACGAGGCCGAAGGCCGAGTGTTTTTATATAGGTCATGGAACTCCGAGGTAACTTATAATATCCTCATATTTTGCAGCAGGGGGTACTTTATTTATTATAATACACAAGTTTCAGTGAGTCATGTGACAGAAATGACATTAGAACTCACCGTTTATAACTGATGACATCAGAACTCACCGTTTATAAGGATATAATTTACAAGATATTCATGGCTTTTGTTTATTATAAACCTTATCAACGCAATTAAAATTCATAAACACAGAGCCAAGTTGAGCAGCTTTCACAATTCAAGCATTTGTAAGACTAGGATGTCATATTAAACATATATTAATATCTATGATTATATACTTTAGATGTTATGTACAATAATAACGATTCATCAATTTTGGAATCAAACCCGCACCCTTAACAAAACAATGCTAACGACTTTTACATTTTTTAGATGTCACGTTCGAAGCCAAAGCTGCTCTAAACCAAGCTTTAGAAATGAAGCGCCAGGGGAAGAAGGATAAAGCACACAAGCTTCTTCACCATGCCTTAAAGATGGACCCCGATCATGTGGATGCCTTAAATGAGCTTGGCATCCTCCTGGAAGAAGAAAAGGACATCATTCAGGCTGACTATTTATACTCAAAAGCTCTGACACTATCACCACATAACGAGAAGGCTTTGATAAACCGAGATCGGACGCTGCCCCTTGTTGAAGAAATTGACCAGAGGTACTTCAGTATAATCGACAGCAAAGTAAAGAAACTGCTGTCAATTCCAAAAGGCAATCCTGCTCTCCGCAGGGTAATGGAAGAGTCTTATTACCACCACATCTATCACACAGTTGCTATAGAAGGAAACACCCTCTCGCTTTCAGAGATCCGGCACATTATTGAAACCCGTTATGCCGTGCCAGGAAAGAGCTTGGAAGAGCAGAATGAGGTCATAGGTATGCATGCTGCCATGAAATACGTCAACGCAACTCTGGTTTCCAGAATAGGATCAATGACTATTGACAACTTATTGGAAATACATAGACGGGTTTTGGGCTATGTGGATCCTGTAGAAGCTGGCCGGTTTCGTCGTAACCAAGTTTTTGTTGGCCATCATATCCCACCCCACCCTAGAGATGTAGAGAAACTCATGCAGGAATTTGTACAGTGGCTAAACTCTGAAGAAGCAATGAGCTTACATCCGGTGGAGTTTGCTGCTCTAGCCCATTATAAACTAGTATATATCCATCCCTTTGTAGATGGCAATGGCAGGACATCTCGCTTGCTTATGAATCTTATTTTGATGCAAGCAGGGTACCCACCAATTAATGTAAGGAAAGAACAGCGCTCAGAGTATTATCATGTTCTAGAAATAGCCAACGAAGGTGACGTGAGGCCTTTCATAAGATTTATAGCCAAATGTACTGAAAGCACCTTAGATCTTTTATTGATTGCTACAGCAGAACACCCTGTAGGTCTTCCAGAGCCCAATCATGGTTCTTCAGAGTGCAAACAATCTATTACAATTAAGACTTGACCTACACAATACTCCTTTGCCTTTCATGCCTTACCCTATTTATTAGTGGAATTGACCCTCCATTTAGTTACCTGAAGATACATTTAGATAAAATGCACAATGCCCTCATACTGTTGTATCTAAGGGAAGCCCATATCATACTCCACGTGGCTTTATTTGCCACATTATCTTAATTTATTTGCCCATGTTATGCTGCTAGTTAGATTTTTTGTATTAAATGCAATTCATTGACTTGTGGGATCACAAGTCCATTAATTGCATTAATAAGGAAAATGATATATCGGATAATGATTTATCCTGCTGATTATCTTTCATTAGTGAACCAAAATCTGAAATACTGCTGCTTGCCATCAAATGTAATGGTTATTGGCAGAATTTCCCATTTTACAAACGTGGAATTTTGCCTTTGAGCTGGATACCGATAGATTCAGGTTTAAGTAGATTCCAGGGAATATCAAAGTTCTAGTGAGTACACTGGAAACAGTATTAACAAACATATAAGATAAAAAAACATATGTAAAGGGCTTTATTGCGCATCCTAATTTACTAATTCTTTGCACTTTGTCTGAACCTTAGAAGCAAATATAATTATAATTCACTCTTTGTGTAGCATAGGATCTATTTTTCAAAAACCATCATTCAGACAAGCTCAGAGATATGGAAATGTCATTTTCTATAGAGTCTAATTTAAACAATATTTTTTTTTTCCCTGTAATAAATAATAGCTTGTAAATGATTGTAAACTAGAGGCATATTGTATGGCAATCCTATTGGATTTTTATAAGCCTATTATTAGCACTCAGTATAATATCGTCCCATACTGAATCAATGCAGCTTGGTGATTGAATTGATAAATGTACATCAAATATTTATCGTTCATCGCTCAAGCTTTCGGGATTTGTTATCCGAAATGAAGAACTAATCTGGTATCTATAATCTCATAGAAGGCTATGGGCAAAGTTGTGATACGTTTTCCTGGAAGTGTGAAAGTGCTTTTCAGGGTGATTGTCAAAACGTTTTCCTTGCTTTGTGTTCTCTAGCTTGTATGAAAATGCTAGCATCTTCGCTTGCAGGTTTAGTAAGATTTGGTTTTCTTAGGCCGGGTAGTGATAGCCTTCCTTTCTACGTTTATAATCAGGGCTGTGGAGTTGGTACATAAATCCATTGATTCCGACTCCTTATTTTATGGTACCTCTGACTCCAACTCCTCTGCTTTTAAAGGAACGGTATGTGTATAGAAAACGGATCCGCACACACTCTGATTAATGCAGTCGGGGAGTATCCCCTTTTATTTAGCCACCAAACATCAAGGTTTCGGGGGGGGGGGGGAAACACCCACCCTTCATCCTTCACATACGTTGCTAAGGGACCCGGCCAGGTCATCGGACAACAGAATTGGTGAACTAAAGGTCTGCGGTAGGAGAAATTACATTGTGTTCAAAGGATCGGTAGCACCAAAAACTGAAAGTGTATCAAAGTAATGAAAATATAATGTAATGTTTCTCTACACTGGTAAAAGTTGTGTGTTTACTTCAGAAAGACTACTATAGTTTATATGAACAAGCTGCTGTGTAGCCATTGGTGCAGCTCTTCACGCAGGAAAAAAGGCACAGGTTCTGTCCAATACAATGGAGTTTTATGTATTTGGTGCATAACCTGTGCAAACACACCACTTTTACTAGTGCATGCTAACAGTATATTATATGTTAATTATGTTAAAACTATTTCAAATGTTGGTGTTACTGTTCCTTTTATATACTAATGTGTTTTCCATGTTAAGTACACAACATACAAGGCATTATTATAAACCAAAGTTAAACTACATAAAACAAAAAGAGTTGGAAAACCTAAAAATTCTTCTATATTAATTGAACCTGGTCTATTGCTGTAGAATAGCTGTTAAATACAATCCACAATTAACTAAAGCATTGTCCTTATAAACAAAATTGCTTCTGCCAGATTCTCCGCCACAGAAGCTCTTAAATCGGATTATTTTCAGTTTTTAAACTTATTAGGAGTCATCACTCCGAAACCCAAAATTGCTTCCAACTCCTCAGCTCTGTCTATAATCCCTTATAACTGCTGGTGGGATGTGGCCTTTCAGGGACTTCCCTTATTGGGGACTACATCCAACCACATGGTGTTAAACTTCAGACCAGGCTCAACCTTTTCCTTTATAGTCTGTATTCCTCTGTACTATGCACAGGAAAAAGCTTTAGTGGTCAAGTTTTATGTGCTCATATTATTCAATTAATATGTTGCTTGCATTGTAGATAATCTTTTATTTAAAAGAATACGAGGAAGGGCACTTGTGACCGGTCTATTTTCCCTATACTGTATCATGGATCCTATTAAGATGGTAAAGGATTTGAAAGAGGTTACTACTCCAGTAAAAAAAAAATTTTTTTTTCATGATACTGCATATGTGGTGCAGCTTATTGTGTCTGTTCTTTCTTGTTAAAACAAGAAGATAACCTTAAAGCACTTTGTTTTTTGTATTGGTAATGTAGCCCAACAAATGGATCTCCACATCAGCGACCAGTCTGCTTGGCACATCCAAATTTAATAGCAGCATGTTGGCTTATTTTTAAGTCTACATTTAAATCTGGAAGATTATTTACCTTTGCATAACATTTCCAGTGCCGGGATGTCACTCGTTTCAAAATGATTTCTCCTTAGAGCGTTGCTGGTGTTTCAACTACTGCATTTTATATACTCTGCCATGTTGTGAACTATTATCCTTGACATTCTAATCTGAAGAAAGGATCATATCATCGATCTTCTACTGGTGCAAGGGGATCTCTAGAACATCATTATTGCCTTATACAGATTATTTTATAACTGAATTCTCTGTTATTTATCAACAGTTTGTTTATCATCATTTCAGTTTCTGTGCCAATAAGTCCTGCAGAGCCCAATGTACTGTATATACTCTAGTATAAGCCGAGTTTTTCAGCCCCCAAAATATGCTGAAAAACTCTACCTCGGCTTATACTCGGGTCAAGCGCAAAAACGGTCGCCGGCGCCTTAGAATATTTGACGGCGCTTAGAATAGTAGCCGGCGCATAAGAATAGTCATCCAAAAACGAGATTGAAACTTACCAGAAGCTGCTGCATTTCTCACCCTCGGCTTATACTCGAGTCAATAAGCTTTCCCAGTTTTTGGAGGTAAAATTAGGTACCTCGGCTTATACTCGGGACGGCTTATACTCGAGTATATACGGTAATTGCAGATTGGTCCTGCATTTTACTGGCATTTATATGGCAACCTCAGAATGACTGAAATTTCTGCCAGTTCAGTTATTTAACTGAATATTTCCTGTGAACCCACCAGTTTAAGCATTTGGCACTTTAGTTGTGTGCAATATTTTAAATAATAAATTATTTTGATGTTGAAGTGTCTGTGTGATTCATGAAGCACCTACTGTCTTAATGGAATGTCACCAGGCAGTGGTTTGACAAGTGTATGATGATCCTTAACTTTTCTTTCCATTCTTTTCTAGCATTTATAAAGGACATAGAACAGCTGCTTGTGTAAGAACAGGATGTTTTATTAGAAAAATTGCGTAAGTGGATGAATGGGATCACTGGTGCAAGGAATCAGTTATTTCATACCTCCCAACTGTCCCTTTTTCAGAGGGACAGTCCCTCTTTTGACAGCTCAACCTGCAGTCCCTCGTTTGTACTGGAAAGTCCCTCTTTTCTCTGCACTGAACAGCCAGAAAAAGAAACAAAGTTTCTCACTTTTAGCAGAGAGCCCAGAACAGCTAACAGGTGCAAATAAGATACTTTGTAACAATTTTGAGACACAAAAAAACAGTTTAGATAAGGAGAAATATTTTCAAACTTTCATAACCTGCCAAATTTTGTAAAACAAATATGGTAATTAGGGTGTGTGACCACATAAAGGGGTGTGGTCAAAAAATTGCTGCGCTACGTGCGGTAAAAAAATTTTTGTCCCTCTTTTTACTTCCAAAATGTTGGGAGGGATGGTTATTTCTTTTTCCATATCCAAGTGATAAGGTGATATCACAATTATTCTACCATTAATAAGGTGGAAGTATTGTGAAAATCCAATAAAATATTTGAACAACAACAATCTGGAAGCTGGGGGGGTTTTTTTTGCATTGGGAATCCAGAAAATGTTTGTATTTAAAAATGTTATTAAAGGAGAAAGAAAAGGCTAAAATCAAGTAAGCTTTATCAGAAAGATCTATATAAATATATAAATGAGTCTTGTGTCAAACGAAACACCATTTCTTTCCTTCTATTGTGTAAACATGGGCTTCTGTAGCAGACTTCCTGCCTTCAGCTTAAACCTCCTTGCCCTGGCTGTGAGCATGCTCAGTTTGCTCCCCTTTCCCTCCTCCTGTCCCTGTTATAATCTGAGCCCAGAACTATAAGTGAGCAGGGACAGACTCAGGCAGAAAATTGTCACACCAAGCTAATATGGCAGTTGCTATCTTAAACAAACAGAGTGTCTAGAGCTGTTTACTCAGGTATGGTAAAGCATTTGGCAGAATAAATATAGTGTTATAGTTTGCAATATTGTGGCTAATCTATTGGCAATAAACTACTTTGGTAGCTTTTCTTCTCCTTTAAGAATTTTAATCAGGAAACCATGAATCGTAGCTTAGGTATTAGAGGGTATCGGGGGTGGGATGTGACCATTGCTTTTAATACAGACAGCATTCTTTTATACAATACCATATAAAACAGTTTCCTGCATGAAAGCAAACAAACAGCAACACCCAAACATGTTTGGACTTTTCTAATATAATATCTTAGGTCCATTCAGTGCAGTAGAAGAGGCTATTGGAACTAGGGGTTCACCTTCTGACACTTTTTTTCAATTCACTTGGCTTCAGATGGTTTACCAGAATTAAAGACTTTTTCCAAGTTTCTTTTTTTCACCTTCTCATGTCTTTCTAACTGAGGGTGCCAACACTGTAAAAAGTTCTAAATGGTTATATTTAGCAGATACATTTCTGTGGCCGTGCTGAGCAGAATCCCCAAGTAACTTTTAGTATGATATCGAAAGTGATTTCTAATCAATTGAACTGGGAAAAAAAAAAAGTTTGGAAGGTGAACAAGCCCTTTAACCACTGCATGTGGGCCAGGTCTTACAGTGAGAAACAGTGCATTAGTGTAGAGGACTGCTACAAACATTTAACAAGTGTACACTTGGGGGCAGATTTATCATCAAGGGTCGAATTTCAAATTTGAAAAACTTCGAAATTCGAATTCAAAAAGACCAACCGAAATGAAAGGGGTGGTTCACCTTCAAACATTTAGTTGGTTTCACATAGATCACCAGAAATAATAACTTTTTCCAATGACTTTCCATTTTCTGTGTGTCACAGTTTTTCTAATATTGAAGTGTCGTGTCTTTTTTTCACCTTCTGATGCAACTCTGGGAGGGAGGGAGGGAGGGTCGCCGATCCTGTAAACTGTTCTAAATTGATACATTTCTTATCTTTGTCCCTGTTGAGCAGAATGTCTGGGTTTCATTACAGGCAGCTGTTAGAATTGATACAAATGTTGCTAATACTAATCCTAGAGATGCTGCTGAGAAATGTATCAACTAAATTGCAACAGTTCAGAGTCTGCACCTGAATTACTGAGTGGCCAGACTCAAACACCATTCAACGTTTAGATTTTTCAAAGTCCACCAATTGACTCCAAATAGGTTCTAGGAGGTCCCCATAGGCTAAAACAGCAATTCGGCAGGTTTTAGATGGTGAATGGTTGAAGTCGCATTTTTAGAGACAGTACATGATAAATTTAGAAATTAGAATTTTCAATTTCTTTCAAATTTGAATCGAATTTGAACTATTCCCTAGTCAAAGTACACAAAAATTAGCTCGAAATTCAAATTTTCACTTCGACCTTGGTATAGCTTCCACGGTTAGTCTCATATATGCCTGCAAACTCTGGACAGTCCTTTTACAAGTTAAAAACAAATGTTCATACTTCTGCCCCTTTAATGGTTGATAGCTAGCAATGTGTATATTATATATGTATACAAACTTACATAGCATTTTGGTCAAATACTAGAAAATAAACGGAAGAGGACAGATCTGAGAGTGGCGTCACATCTATTGTTTCTAGTTCTTTTTGGCACCCAGGAAATCATGTGGGTTTTATGTGCAGCATTCTGTTTAGTGATAAGAGGACCAGCACTCTGTGTATAATAAACTGTATATTGTACCATGTCACTGGAAACCAGACATTTATGCTTCTCTTTTATAAGAGTTTGTATGCTCCTACACACACATGCTGGGAATAAATGACTGGGTGTGCACATTTCTGTACAAAAACAACAATCTATATGATTGGGAAATGGCAGTTTAATAAAACAGGAATGGAAACAAAAAAAAAAAAAAAACCCCACAATAAATGTACACAAAGAAACTCTATAGAAAACATCCACAGTAAAATGCAGCAACTCCTCACCCATAAGTGTCAAGCTGTCAGTTTACACATCGCTGCAAATCCACAGTCTGCAAACACTAAATGGGTTAAAAAAAAACACAACTATGGGAAAATAGATTTTTTTTCTTCCAAATGCATTTTCAGTGCATCCTTCCATCTGACATTAAACATCTTGACTGCACATTAAACAAAAATAAAACATCGGCTGCATTCTATGAACTATATATATATATAGTATATCAAGATTTCATTATGAAAAAATAGGCTAAGGAGGTTTAACTTTCCTCTGTAAAAGTAAAGAACCAAAAACGGGGTTTCCACCTCTGTTTAAATCACACAAAACCAAATAAACGAACGGGTACGGAAAGCAGAATGTGCTTATTACAGGAGTGCAGGTACAAAGAAGCAAACCAATTCTGATGCAGTGTACAATCCTTATTGTGGGCTTGTTCGTACATTATATGAAAACTGAATTAGGCTAAACACTAGGCAAAGCGCAGACACAGGTATGAATTAATAGTTCACCCCCACAATAGAGACTGTGCGCACGACAGCTGCTTGGGCATTCCTGTTGTATGAAGCAATAAACTGCCATCAGGATTAGAAAGATGGCCAAAAGACAGCTGGTTAATCGGGTACAGCGTATATTAGAATTGTCTCTATCAAACTTGGATAACTGCTTGCGATTTCACAAAAATCACAAAAGGCGAGATTACATACTGTATAAAACAACTATATAAGGATAGTTACATATGATTATTTTGTCCACATCTTTTCTTTTTCCCCTTATGTTTGGAGTAAAAAAAGTTCCCAAAACAGACGACTCTCGGCTACCCCAGCAATATCGATTGTGCCTCAATATGAGGAGATGAGGAAGTCTACAGTTTCACTGGAAAAATAAAATTAAGTTCCCTTAATATAGTTCTCTTAGAATCGGGCTATAATGTCCTTTTTTCACTTTTTATCCCAGTTAAATGATCAATGCTTCCTTGGCTGCCCTGACTTGGAAATATTATATTGGACCTGTCCAAGAGCTGTTTGATTTTGGGTAAGAGCATACAATTTGATCTATGCTGTAATGCACGACCCAGCAGAAGGGGTACCTAATGTCAAACAGCATTTATTAAATCATATCCTCCTAGCAGCTAGATAGACTGTACCAAAGTCCTGGAGAACCTCTTCTATAAATCCAGCCTTACTACAGATAAATATATACTTCTGAAGTATCGCAAACCTTGGATAACCTATAGGTTCAATGGGACCTTGCTCACTCACTTTCCATTTAAAAACACAACAGAATAGCAGAATGGATAATGAAAATCTATATATATACTTCCCATTCCTTTATACCATGTCTCCATATTTCACATACTGAATTACCCGCTCCCTTTGATTTTTTATTGTTAACTGTGAATCAATGTGTTAGCATTTTAGTCATACTAAAGGCTGATTACTTATGGAACTGTTTATTTGTTCAATATCTCAGGGTATTTTCCCAACCACATACCTGAGACATCATCAACGAGATGTAGAATTAAGATGATGTATCTGCAACACTGGTTTGTTTCTTAATTTTTTTCTTTTTAAACCAAACTGTTTTATTATGTTCCCAATAAAAGAACAAAAATATACTATCACTGAGGTTAAACAAGGAAACTTGCAATGTTGTTACAGTATTTTAGACCCAGATCTGTCGATACAATATGTATATATATATATATATATATATATATATATATATATATATATATATATATATATATATATATATATATATATATATATGAAATAAAATGAAAATAAAAGTAGAGAAAGGGCGAGGAGGTTATCGCCTGTCATAACAACGTAATTCACAGCAGTTTTAAACAACAGTGTGTAGTTCCAAATAGAGATGGAGGAGGCGGGATTCTTGCTTTCACACTTGCTCCATTGATTGGTGGGAAAGTTCCCCAATATTATGTTATGTTCCTAATATTTCACTTTGGGGAAAAATTATTAAAAGTAAAGATTAAAAAAAAAAAAAGTTTTATGGCAGCTTGTTGCTCATGGTCACTTCTGTAGCAACAGTCGAGCAAAATCTGCATTGGACAACTTTCTGGGCTCCCCTGCAGCAGCTGATGAAGTGGCCTGTTCCTGCGGTGTCCCATTTTCTGTTTTCGGAGTGATTGATGCACTTTGACGATGCAGTGAGCGGGGTAATAATGCCAGCTGGGTTCTTCCTTTACCCCTTCTATAAAACAAATGACAGTTTAGATAATGCTTGTAGTTTAAACAATACCAATATGCAGTAGCATTCTGATTTTACATCTCTCACTAGACAATATGACAACTAGAGACTGTTTTAATGTCACACAGGCCTCTGTATTGCCAAATATTCCCTTATTATTAACAACGGTATAAGATGTTCAACATATAATGATGGAATAAAAGATGTGCAATTTTAAAATGTTCCTTATAAAAGATCAGTAAAGGCATAACATGAAAATACATATAGATTACTTTTACATTTAAAATGCCTATTTGTTCGTCCAACACTTATACACATTATTTCTTGGCACCAAGCATTTTGTTTTCATTCTATAAATCTGAATATAGCCATGAAGGGTATTTGGCCCACTGGTGACCAGTAAAAGGGCAGCTAAGTTTGGGAGTTTTACTTTGAAAGCAGCAAGTAAGTTGCAGGTAAAACTTAGTCCCTTTGTAAAATGTATAATGAAGCAATAGAATTCTTAATGAATCAGATGCAATTGAGTGTAGGGCTGGCCACAACGGGGATGACTTAAATATATTGCAATATATGGACAAACAATCCGTTTTGTTTAATGGTTAAGGCATTTTTAGTAGCTTTAGGCACAAAATGTCTCAATGTCCTTAAAGGGGAACTCCACAAAAACAAACTTTTTGAAAAGAAAACATAATTTCAAGCAACTTTTCATGATTTTTAATGGTTTCTGACAGTTCCCTAAGCCTAGTCCCCTGCTGATCTCTCGGACTACTTTGCTGAGCTGGCTGACTACTGTTACTTTGTACCAACATTCAGCTGTCCTTAGCCTGCATCCTCCACATCCCACAATTCCCTGCAGATGTGATTTTAATAAGGAACAGAACATCTCAGTGCAATGCATTGTGGGTTATGTTTGAAACAAGCCACTGACTGGAAAAAGCAACTAAAAGCAAACAAATCAACTGAAAAGGATACCTATTTGCTATTAACTGCTATGTTATAGTAAGGTTTTATATTTAAATATTGTGGTTTCCTTTTTTATAGTTTTTTTTTCTGTCTTGGGTGCTAAAAAGCAAAGTTTGGTGTGCTAGTGTGCTTACAGCAAGTTTGTCACAACCTGCTTTACTTTGCAGTTAGTTTTCCCTCAGTTTGAGGGGGTGGGGTTTGCACCTGAACAGACTGTATAAATAGAACCCCTGGGACACCAGTGGAGCTTGCTCTAGTGTTTAGCTGCTCTTAAGTGGGGGATCTGTAAGTGGAGTTACAAATACCGGAGTAAGTGGGGGATCTGTAAGTGGCGTTACAAACACCGGAGTTTCAAACTAAAGGAGGTTCAAACTAGGTCAAAAGTTTGTTCTAAACCTAATTTTTATTTAATTTATTTTTTTATTCCTGTTTTGATCTGTAACTGGGATATTGAGTGCTAGCAAGATTGACGGTCTGTCATATGTATGCAGATTTGGAACAAGAGATCCAAAATGCTTACGTCTGTGCTGGTTGTGAGCAAATTGCCACTTTGGAGGCTCACGTTAGAGCACTAGAGCAACAAATTGCAACACTGCGGTCAATTGACAATCTTGAAAGGAGTCTTTTGCTCACTGAGCAGGACCTAGCGGGGTCAGATTGTTTGGGGGGAACAGAACAGAAGCAGGATGTTGAGGCAGCTAGCTGGGTGACAGTTAGAAAATCTAAGCTGGGCAAAAGGAAAATAGAGGCTGATCCAGAGCTTATACATCGGAACAAATTTGCCAGATCCCGTGACGACGATAGGAGTATGAACTTCGGATTGGCAATTCTAGATGGGGCTGATCTTTCTAACAGCCGGGAGACCAGTTTCTCTAGTAGTGGTGGAGAGGAGAGCAGAGACAGGCCTAAGCAGATTGTGGTTGTAGGGGACTCAATTATTAGGAAAGGGGATAGGGTAATCTGTCATCCGGATCTCTACAACCAAACAGTTTGCGGTCTACCTGGTGCCAGGGTTCGGCATATGGTTGATCGGATAGATAAATTATTGGGTGGGGCTGGGCATGACCCAGCTGTCTTAGTGCATATCGGTACTAATGACAAAATAAATGGTAGATGGAAGACCTTAAAGAGTGATTTCAGGGATTTAGGCTCTAAGATCAGGGAAAGGTCTTCCAATGTCATCTTTTCTGAAATGTTGCCTGTGCCACGTGCAAGTTTAAGAAGACAGTGGGAGCTTAGGGAGCTAAAAGTCTTGGTGTAGGAAGGAAGGGTTTGGGTTGCATATAGTTTACCAGCTAAGGAGGTCCCTCTGTTACAAGAAAAACAGAATACTACTAACTTAACATATAATTCTCCACTAAGTAATGCAAATGTCAAAAGTAAAAGTAGTAACCTCCGCTGTATGCTGGCAAATGCACAGAGTTTGTCAGGTAAAATGGGAGACCTAGAATTAATTGCATGCTCTAACAATCATGATATAATTGGTATCACTGAGACCTGGTGGGATGAAACATGTGACTGGATTGTGAATTTAAATGGTTACACCCTTTTTAGGAGGGCAAGAGGGATTAAAAAGGGTAGAGGAGTGTGTTTGTATGTAAAGCCTGAATTAAAGCCATGCGCTAAAGAAATAACAATAGCTGGCACTGGTGAGGGTGTAGAATCACTCTGGGTAGAGATTTTGACTGGGCAAAAGGTAACAAAAAGAATTATCATTGGTGTATGCTATAAACCACCTCGTATAAGTGACGAGTATGAAGCCCAGCTACTCTTGCAGATACAAGTGGCTTCACAGCTGGGTCAAGTTGTTGCTATGGGTGACTTCAATTATCCAGACATTGACTGGGGTAATGGAGTTGCTAAGACAGAAAAAGCTAGTAGGTTTGTAAATATGCTGAATGACAACTTTTTATTCTAGCTCGTTCAAGAACCTATTAGGAATAACACTTTTGGACCTTGTAATAACTAATAATACTGAACTCATCTCTAACATTTGCATGGATGAGCATTTAGGGAATAGTGATCATAACATGGTCTCCTTTGAGATTCTGTTGTAGAAGCAATTCTATAAGGGAGTAAGTAAAACACTAAATTTCAGACGTGCAAACTTTGACAGTATAAGGGCATCTCTGCAACATATTAAGTGGGAAATGCTTTTCACAGGGTTAAACACGGAACAAAAATGGGAAGTCTTTTAATTGCTGCTTAATAAATATACTTGTCAGTATATTCCACTTGTAAGCAAGGAACGTCGTTGCAAAGCAAAACGTTTTTGGTTCAGTAGAAGCGTTGGTGTTGAGGTGGGTAAGAAAAGACATGCTTTTAAGGCTTTCAAGTTAGCCGGTACAGCCGCAACATATATAAGGTACAAGGAGGCCAATAAATCATACAAAGAAGCTATAAGTCAAGCTAAAATTGATATTGAAAAGGATATTGCAGCAAGCAGTAAAAATAATCAAATTATTTTTTAAATATGTTAATAGTAAAAAAATGAAGCAGGAAGGGGTGGGACCTTTAGTTTCAGAGGGGGGTCAGCTGGTTGATGAAAACAAAATAAAGCGCAGATTCTGAACTCATATTTGTCTACACAAATGAGGAACCAGTTATTGAAGGTTTCCTTCTTAACAGTCCCAATTCTACTAATACAACTAGTGATGCATGGTTCACACATGAGGAAATTCAAGAGAGACTAGAACATGCTAAGATAAACAAAGGTCCCGGGCCAGATGGTATTCATCCCAGGGTAATTAGCGAGCTTAGCTCTGTGATTGCCAAACCTCTTTACTTAATTTTCTCAGGATTCATTGAGTTCTGGCATAGTGCCGAGACACGCGAATTGTTAATGTGGTGCCTCTATTCAAAAAAGGATTCCGTTCACAGCCTCAAAATTATAGGCCAGTTAATCTGACGTCAGTAGTAGGAAAGCTTTTCGAAGGGTTAATAAATGATAAGATACTGGACTTCATAGCAAATCATAATACTATGAGTTTGTGCCAGCATGGTTTTATGCGTAATAGATCTTGCCAGACTAACTTAATTTCTTTTTATGAGAATGTAAGTAGAGACCTCGATTCTGGGATGGCAGTGGATGTGATTTACTTAGACTTTGCTAAAGCATTTGATACAGTGCCACACAAAAGGTTACTGGTTAAATTAAGGAATGTTGGCCTGGAACATAGTATTTGTACCTGGATAGAGAACTGGCTAAAAGATGGACTACAAAGAGTGGTGGTAAATGGAACATTTTCTAATTGGACCAGTGTTGTTAGTGCAGTACCACAGGGCTCTATACTAGGTCCCTTGCTTTTCAACTTGTTTATTAATGACCTGGAGGTGGGCATTGAAAGTTCTGTTTCTATTTTTGCAGAAGATACTAAATTGTGCAGAACTATAGGTTCCATGCAGGATGCTGCCACTTTGCAGAGTGATTTGTCTAAACTGGAAAATGAGGTTCAATGTTGATAAATGCAAGGTTATGCACTTAAAAATAATATAAATTCAAGTTATACACTAAATAGCAGTGTGTTGGGAGTTTCTATAAATGAGAAGGATCTAGGGGTCTTTGTAGATAACACGTTGTCTAATTCTGGGCAGTGTCATTCTGTGGCTACTAAAGCAAATAAAGTTCTGTCTTGCATAAAAAAGGGCATTAACTCAAGGGATGAAAACATAATTATGCCTCTTTATAGGTCCTTGGTAAGGCCTCATCTGGAGTATGCAGTGCAGTTTTGGACTCCAGTCCTTTAGAGGGATATAAATGAGCTGGAGAGAGTGCAGAGACGTGCAACTAAACTGGTTAGAGGGATGGAAGACAAATTATGAGGGTAGACTGTCAAGGTTGGGTTGTTTTCTTTTGGCAGAACGGCACTTGTGAGGGGACATGATTACATGGACATTATAAACAAATAGCAGGGGACCTTTTTACCCATAAAGAGGATCACTATATCAGAGGCCACCCCTTTAGACTAGAAGAAAAGAACTTTCATTTGAAGCAACGTAGGGGGTCCTTCACAGTCAGGACAGTGAGGTTGTGGAATGCACTGGCTTGGATGATTTTTTCAACAGACATAATATCAAAGGCTATAGTGATATTAAACTCTATAGTTAGTATAAGTATGGGTATATAGAATTTGTGTAAAAGTAGGGAGGGGTGTGTGTATGGATGCTGGGTTTTCATTTGGAGGGGTTAGACTTGGACTTTGTCTTTTTTCAACCCAATTTAACTATGTAACTATGTAGTTCCTGCATGCCGTCTGTAAACTGTGGAGAAGTTGTAACAATTTGTGACATCGGTGTTTTAGTCCCTCATTCCCTGCCAGGATTTCAAACGATGCAGAAAGAGAAGAACTGTTAAACAGCTGGATTACAGCATAGAAAATGGCATGTATTCATACTTTTTGAAGAAACAGGTAACTGTGATGGATATATTAGGGGTTTCTGTGTTATGTGGGCCTCTTTATCAAATTTTGGTTTTTATGACTTAACACACTTAAATGTTTTGGTGTTACGGTTCCTTTAAAAGTGACGGTACACCTTACCTTCTATACACTTTTGGAAATCACAAATTTCCCATAAATACCTCACAAAAACCATGCCATATAATAGACCATTTAATAAGACTCCTAAAAAAGATGACTTACGCTCCATAGGTCGGTCGTGGAACCATCGCTATAGCAGTTTCTGAGACATCTGGCTGTTTCCTCTGTGGTGGGTTACTAATTGCCACTTTTACTGTATGGTCCTTAATTTTTATTCCATCCATCTTAAGTACTGCTTGTGAAGCCTGAGCTTCACTTTCATATTCAACATAAGCAAGACCCTATGAAGAGGAACGGGGAAAGAAAAGGTATGAAATAAAGCATGTGTGTGTTTGTGTGTGTGTTATCCATATCAGCCTTTACGACTATCATGTCCATACAAATACACCACAGAAAGATCTGGTAGGGGATGGGCCTGATATTCAATAGGAAGATCTGAAAATCCCCTCAGGCCATTGATGTGCCCAACGTATTTGCATAGGCATGACCTGTGATAATAATAGTTGGCTTGGGACCAAATGATCAGAGTAGCCCAATATTAACCATCACTTGGGTGGCCATATCGCTTAATTTTCTTTTGGCGACCACACAAAATGAGCAAATCTTTGTGTATGGCTAACATCATTAAAGGGGCTGTTCACCTTCCAAACACTTTTTTCAGTTCAGGTGTTTTCAGATTGTTCCCCAGAAATAAAGACTTTTTTTTCAATTACTTTCCATAATTTTATTTATTTTTACTGATTTTCCAAAATCTAAGCTTAAAGGAACAGTAACACCAAAAACTGAAAGTGTTTTAAAATAATGAAAATGTCATGTAGTGTTGCCCTGCACTGGTAAAACTGCTGTGTTTGCTTCAGAAACACTACTATAGTTCATATAAACAAGCTGCTGTGTAGCAATGGCGGAAATTGAAAAACGGCTAAATGGCACAGGATAGATAATGGATAACAGATAACACCATTAGACAGACAGAGCTTATCTGCTGTCTGCTGTGTAACTTGAGCCTTTTCTCCTTTGAATGGCTGCCCCCATTGCTACACAGCAGCTTATTTATATAAACAATAGTAGAGTTTCTGAAGCGAACACAGCAGTTTTACTAGTGCAGGGCAACACTGCATTATATTTTTATTACTTTAAAACAATTTAATTTTTTGATGTTACTGGTCCTTTAAAGTTTAATGTTCCTGTCTCTGGTGTTTGAGACTGGCAGTTTAGTGATTCCGGTGCAGATTCTGAACGGTTACAATTTGGCAACATTTAGTGGATACATTTATCAGCAGCATCTCTGGAGTATTAGCAACTAGTGAAAAAAGTAATTGTAAAAAGTCGTTATTTCTGGTGATCTATCTGAAAAGAACTAGTTGTTTGAAGGTGAACAACCCCTTTAAAGGCTCAAGCTGCAAGCTGAACCAGTAATACATTCACGTAATCTCTAAAGAAAGAGCTAATTGAAAACAATTTCAAATTAATCTTTTAATATTTCCATTATGCAAACCCATAGGAAAACTAAAAAATTAAGGCATACTGGCACACATATAATTCCATTAAATACCGAAGGAACATTAAAAAGGGCTTAGCAGATATTAAATCTTGTTCTCCATTTGAGCTTCCAGCAAACATGCACTGATGGAAATCATTGATTTTTGCATTTAAAGGATTTCTTTTTCATTACAAAGCACGAGAGAAAAGTAAGTCACCTTTGGCTTCCCGGAGCGATTTGTCACCAGTCTAATCTCCTTTATGGCCCCATGCTCCTTGAAAAGTTCTTCCAGTTCCTCTTTAGTACTGGAGTATGGCAATCCAGAGACAAACAGCTTGTGTTTTTCCAACTGTGTGCAATACTTGAATACCTAGAACATCACATTATTTTCTTGTTAAAATAGCCTATATAGTTGCCTGGATCGTCAAGAACAAGCAACCAAAGACTGGGGGCTCGCTTAGTTTAGTTTGTGTTTAACAATCAACGGAAGGAAAATGGCCGAATGCTTTCAGTACCAGGTGTAAATAACTATAGGGAGATACGTATACCAAGTGGACATGTTTAATTAAATAATTGGCTGGTCTTGCTACAGAGCTCAAATACCTCGTCTACAAAAGGAACACGGAGCTACTTGAAACAGAATGTAAACCAAGCAACACATCTCTGAAAACCCCGGTCTTTAAAGGAGACACACCAATATCTTATACAATCTACTAAGCTTGTAACCAGAAAGTTTCATACACAATGTGGATATTTGGCATATCTGTGTAGAATTATCTGCTGTAAAAGTTAGCCCAACAGCACACAGCTACTTTTTTGGTATTTTCATGGCTATCTGTAGGTATTGCAAAAGTTGGGTCGAACAAAAAATCAAAATATTTACAAATCCTTTAATCTAGCATGTGGCATAGAAAAAAATATATACTCAAAGTCAAAATACATATGCCAGATAAAGAAATAAATCTATTTCTCCCACAAAGAATAAGGACAAATGTACTTTTACTAAAATACATTTGATTTTTCTCACTGACCTTGAAATCTGGATTCTTATTCTTGTCCACACATGGAGACACAAACATTGGTCTCCCATTTATAACTTTCCTGTCTAGTTTCAGTGCATCCTGAGCACTCTTTTCCTCTGCAAACTCCACGTAGCCATATCCTCTGAATGTTCCCTTGTTGTTATAGATGACTCGGACTTGAGAGATCTCTCCGCAGCTAGAGAACACTTTCCTAAGCTGCTTCTCTGGTTCAGAGATGCTGTAGGGCAAGTTGCTAACAAAAACAGTGATACTGTCCTTGTTCCGGTCATGAAGTATCTTAGGCTGCTCTTTCAAAGTCTGTGGTTTCTGTTTGCCTGTTTGGGACTTGGAAGGAGCACTTTTACCAAAAAGACCAGTTTCTGTTTCCATCTCTTCTGCCTCATTGTCTTCCAAGATCTCTTCATCTCCCTTGTGCCTCTTAGTTGGCTGTTCTATGATAAAACAGATTTGTTATACAGCTACAGAGATCAGAGTAAACCCCACAATCTGGCCAGTACTTATGCAACCAAATCCTTCATCATAATTTAACAAATTGCATGCAATTGGATCATTATTCCTACTATCAGTGTGAGGTATGTTTGAGAGAGGTGTGGTAGCGTACATGCCTAATAAAACTCTAAACAAAACTTAGCATTAGCCATAAAATATATTTTAAATGTAATCATCTCAAACGACTCTTCTGCATTACAAGGGAATTCATCCTATTTAACATATAAAACACACAGAAAGGAAGTAGGCAGCTAACTAAAACATTGCTCCTTTCTTTTACATATTTAGTAACAAACCATAATTAGATATATTAAGGATGTGTTGTCGCTCCATAAAGGTTGCACCCTTAAAACTGGCTGTAGCCACCTCCCTTTTCCAACTTTTTACCACAATCCCATCTATTCACTCTGGAGGGAGCCACATGATAGGCTACCTAGGGTTGATCAATATTAAAAAAAAAAAAAACTATGTCCTGAGCTGAGAGCACACCACTTCAAGCACTTCATACATGCTTGCAGATTAGATAAATACTACAGTTGAGTGACACAGCACAACCAGTGGTACAGAGGATGGTTGAATTACAGAAGAGTTTACAGGGGGGTGCCATGTAAGGACATTGGCCTTCTTACTTTAACAAGCCCTGGGAAACTGGATGAATTAGCCACAGCGCAGTAGAAAAACTTCTTCATGCTTCTTATACACCTGAGTGAAGTTGTGTGGCGTTCTACATCTTTGTTTTTTCCTTATGGGTTGGTTATGTATTAACAATTCAATTGCTAACATTATGGGGCATATTTATCAACTTGGAGACAAACATCATCTACAGTAATACAGATTACAGTATTACAGCACCCAAAAGAATCTTAATTTCAAACTATTATTTCGAAATAATTATTACTATTATTAAACTATTATTTCCCTCACTTTTCGACTACTGGTCTGACAGGTTATGTAATTCCTTGCTCCAGGTTTAGCTTTTGTCCAATAATTGTAGAATATACACAATCATGGTCTCAAATCTGAACAAACAACTTTAAAGCAAATTTATTGAACCACACCTCCTTCCTCTCCCCACTCCTCTTCTTCATCTTCATCATCATCATCTGCTTTGCGCTTCTCTCCAGGTTTCGCCTTTTTACTTTTTTTTGCAGCTTTCTTCTCGGCACGTGACTTCTTCCTCTGCTCTGCTTTCTCCTCTTCTTGCTTGGCCAGAACTGCCTCCTTTTCTGCAGCCTGTGATATAAAGCAAAAGCAGATTGAAAAAAACAGTCTAGTCTTCAAACTGAGGATATAGAACTAAAATCCCCTGAACGCATAGAGCAAAGGGTGCTTAGAAAGGGGATGCTGTGGTGCCCGCACTGGTTTAACCAACCCACAGGTTTGGGATCAACCCACACTTCACTAGGGCACATACTCACTGTCAGAATAACATACATGCGCCACATGACTCATCACACTACACAAAATATCTCCTCAATACATCCTCTCATTTCAAAAAGTTTCCTTCTGTACAAAGAGGTATATCTAACCTTTGCTCTCTGCTCTTTCACTCGGCATAGGCGGTTTTCTGTTTTGAGCACTGCTGAATCCCAATCCTCCAAAGAGCCTGTGTACAAAAAGGGGATATTGTGATATGCAACATTTATATTCATATATTTGTGGGACACAGGGACCATGGGGTATAGTATCCACCAGCAGGAGGCATGACACTAGAAGAGTAAGAAGACCCCTCATCCCTGCTACTATACAAACTACCTAAAGGAACAGGAAACATCAAAAAAAGGAAAGTGTTTTAAAGTAATACAAACAAAATGCAATGTTGCCCTGCACTGGTAAAAGTGGTGTGTTTGCTTCAGAAACACTACTATTGTTTATATAAATAAGCTGCTGTGTAGAAATGGGGGCAGTCAATCAAATGAGACAGCAGATAAGCTCAGTAAAACATAATGGTGTTATCTGTTATCTACTATTTAACCTGTGCCATATAGCATTTTTTCAGTTTCCGCCATTGCTACACACACCAACTTGTTTCTATGGACTATAGTACTGTTTTACCAGTGCAGGGCAACACTACATGATATTTTAATTACTTTAAAACACTTTCATTTATTGGTGTTACTGTTCCTTTAAGACAGTCATTTTGGTCTACCAAAGAGAGGTAACTTGCAGAACTAGAAAACTATAATAACTATGCACATCCTGGTAATGACAGAAAGCAACCATAGGGACAACTTCTAGTGAGGGAAGCCCCCTGTCCCACAAGAGAAGAGAAAAGGATTAAAAGGTGAGCATCACAAAATACCTTTTCTATTATAGCTGTCTGTGGGTCACAGGGACATACCAAAGCTTTCCCATTATCCCATGGGCAGGTAGAAGCGGGGCCTTATCGTATATCGTGTAGCACCTTCCTGATGAAGGGAGTGTGGGAAGCTGCAAATGACCTCAAATCTATAAAATTTGGTAAATGAGTGAATAGAGGACCATGTTGAGGTCCTGCAGGCTTGCTTTGCAGATGATGGATTCATAAAGGCCCAAGAGGTTCCCACACCCCTAGTGGAGTGAGCTGTGAGATGCACAGGGATGGAGATAGCTATTGGGCCGGGAGATCTGGATAGGGATGTTGGATGGGGCCTTGGGTGAGGTCATGTTCCGGAGGCAGTCGCCATGGTTTGGTGGGAATCAAGGAATTGTTATGCGGTTGTCAGGGAATCTGCAGCTAGTGCCAAGGGGCCACTGCAGTGGGCCATGAACTGAGGGACCCTGCAAATTTAATAGGAGGCCATGAGGTCCACATCTGGCCAACCCAAAACTTGGTGATTGAGAGGAAGACCTTGTGTTGTAGACCATTCCTGTGGGTCAAAGTTTTTGTTGACTGCGTTAATCTGCCTGCCAGTTTTCCAGAAATGAAATATTGATGGCAGAAAGGCAATTTCATAAGGCTCTGCCTGGGTGAGAATGTGACTGATATCTCTTGTCAGCCACAAAAGCGTTGCCTGCTCCTGGAACCCCCATCCTGACGGTTGAGGTAAGCTAAGTGGTAGAGTTGTCCAACTGGATCTTGATCATTTGCTTGATCTTGTGGATTCGGACTGTCAAGATGTAGTGAAGGGTATAGCAGCAGGGAGGAGGAGTCTTCTTCTGGTGTCCTTCCTCCTTCTGTGGATACTATACCCCATGGTCCCAGTGTCCCACAGACACTTGTAAGAGATCCAAACATTATTAGACATTATACAAACAAGATTCACAAGCACCTAGTTTCCGATTATGTGCTGCTGAAATGCACACTGACCTTCTATTCTCTCCAGGCTAAGAAGAACCTCACATACATGCTCTGGATAGTCTGTAGTACATTGAACTGCTCGATGCAACGCTTTCCGACAGTGTTGTATATCTCCATGGGCTCTGAAATACACATTTTTTCAAATTTTTTTTATAGTAAAATCTTTAAATACACAAAACTCCCAGCAACCATGAAAACCTTATAAATGTTTTCCATCTACAAGCAGCAGGGGTCATGTAGAAGTCAGTGGATGTGGTCCTTTTCCCAATTGTAAAATCTTTCTTTGCCTCGAGGTTTGAGTTTTTTTCAGAATGGTCCAATTATAAGCTTAAAGAGACAGCACTCACAGCTGCTGCCTTCTCCTCTACCCTTGCTTCCCACCACTATAGCTTTCGGGCTCCACATTTCATTACTTCCCACAACGCGATTCACCGGTTTTATGCGATGAAGGGCTTCTCTTTCCTTCATCGCATGTCTCACACCTGTCACAAGTCTCCTGCAGCCTACAGCCTCGTGCTTTTATATTGTCACATAACTCCTCAGTGACTTATAATATCTTTATAAATTACAGTAGGGGTACATTATCCACTATATAATTTACAAGAGGGGGTACTTTATTCACTATATATTACAGTATATGGAGAGTCTGCCGTAAGGTCAGGTAAGTGACAGCAGCACAGAGCATGTGTACAGAATATGCAGCAAAGAAGATCAGGTGCTGCTAGGGCATCTTCGGAAAAACATGTTTCCTGCTAAAGGGCTGTATTTGTCTTGGGCTGGTCCTGCCCTACTTTAGTTAAAAATGGAACGAATTGTGTTTGTGCTGTAGCATATTTAATCGTGTAGTAATAATTTGATTTGTAGTGCAAATGCGCTTTAAGACACTTTGTACAGTTACACTACATTGTAAACCCATTTTACTTTCCTGCTTCTCCTTAAGCTTTTGCCTGCAACAATAAATTGGTTACTCTATCCATAATTCCCTTATAATTGCCATCTCCAAAACGGTGTAAACACAAAAAAAAATCAAGCCTGTTTTTATTGGAAAATAATAAAGCTGTACCTCTCAAGGTTGTAATACTCCAGCCACATGTTGGCAAATCTGGAATTGCCTCTGGTCATGATGCTGTCCCACAGCTCTCGAGCTTTCTGCATGTTGTTGCAGTGACGTGCCTAATTAAAGAAAGGACAGTAGAGACTATAGATACAACCAAAAGGAAACACCTATAGCAATAACCAACATTGGTTCATCAATCTCTTTTGGTTCAGAATCAGCAGAATATATTTTCAACTGGCCATTATACAACTAGCACTATAAAATAAAGGTAAGCATAAATTAATCAATATGTGGGAGGGCTGGGCAGCATAAAATTCCCTAAAGAAGTTCCACAAGTGTTTACACTGGTACACAACAGTACTAATTCCTGTAACCTGGGTGCTGCAGTGTTGAGAAACTAGTGAGAAAGCTCTGTGATCAAGCAGTAAGTTAGTAAGGACATATTTAAGAAATATGTAAATTGGTATGCCAAGTTTTATAGGTGATTAGTGTGTAGAGGGTCATGGCATCAAAGAGACTGTGGTTTTGCAGATGGTAGTCAGAGATGGCTGGGTTATTATGCGTCCAACCCAAAGGTGTATTTTCATATGCCCTCAGACAGGGACTCCACTGGCATTGAGCTCTTAAAGGAAAACTATACCCCCCAAACCATGTAGGTCGCTATTAAAAGATACTGAGTGAAACAGCTCATGTGTAAAACCCTGCTTCATGTAAATGAACCATTATGATAATAATATACTTTTTTAGTAGTATGTGCCATTGGGTAATCATAAATAGAAAATTACCATTTTAAAAAATAAGGGCGGCCCCCTGAGATCGTAAGATTCACTGTGCACACATACAAACCACATGTAAGGTCACATGAGCCAATTAACAGACAGTTCTGCCTTTTGCTTCCTCACTTCTTCCTGTTACAGTTAGTGTTGTAGTATTTCTGGTCAGGTGATCTCTGAGGCAGCACAGATAGAGTCACAAAATGGTGGTTCAAGGCAAGAGATGTAAAAGGGCAATATTTATGTAAATATATATTCCAGTTGGTAAGATTCTTTAATATGTCATTCTATTTGATATAAACTATCTGTTGCTTAAGTATTCATTTTGGGGGTATAGTTTTCCTTTAAGGCAATATGAAGAACTGTGATCTGTCTGGCAGGATAAAACATGGTGTAGGCGACGCCTGCTGTGCCGAGATGGTTCTTTCCACTAGAAATCCTGCCTTTGAATCTCCACAAAGATGCATATGGTGGTAGCTTGCAAACAAAGGAGTCCCTTTGTCCCGACAAATGAGTAGCTTGTCCCAAGCATTCAGTAGTTTGGCAATTAATGGCCTAGGTGGTGCTCCAGGAGGGGACTGCCTGATAGGAAAGTTGTGCAATTCCAAAGGTATCCTTTAGCCAAGGTTCGATGAAGGCCTCTAGAGTGTTGCATTCCGCAAGCTCTGGAATACCGTCAAATCGCATGTTGCCAAGACGTAGTTTGTTTTTGAAATCATCAGTCTTAGTTGGCACTCCACCACCAATTTCTTATACGGCTCTAGTAGGTATCTGCAGGAATCTTACTCGAGACTCCAGCAGTTGTTCGTCCCCATAATTTTTGGAGATTGTGCTTTATGATAGAGAGATTCATTTTCCTCCATTTTAGTATTGATGAGGATTGTACAGGCATCATTCACTGATTATAGCATTGGAGAGAGTTGGTTCCATGGGTAGTTGAGGTGTGCGGGTGACTGTGTGTAACACGGTTAACACAGTTAACTTAAATATATAAATGTTCGCCAAATATCTCAGATCTGCAAGAGGTTAAATTCCTGACAGGAAGAATCACTTGGACTGTACCAAAATACTGACCAAAAGTGCAGAATATACCTTTGAATGTTTTACTGTTAATTATGTTCTAGTTAAGAAATAAATAGTTCTAACAGAGCAGCTAACTTCTATGGGGAAAGATCATAGCCACACTCTAAACAGAATCTTTACCAGACCATAATCCTTAATGGACTTTCCCTTACCCCCTGTCTATATCCTACCATTTGGTCTGGTCCCTCCTCAGTGCTTTAGTTCCACAGAAGAGGTAAGATGTCTGTTACTGCTCTAATCACCTCAAAAGTTTTATGGTTGATTTTAAGAGTTATTCTTTTGCTGAATCAACTTGTCTTACCTCCAGCTATAGCAGCCTTATGCTTTTATCAGGTTAGTAGTGTGTAGCATATTCCCAAAGTGATTAATGGAGACAGGCAGAGCACATGGGATCTAAAATGTCTGCCATGAGAAAACCTGTATGCTGTAATCCTCACAGTTATAAACTGCTTATTGTACTATGCTGAGGTTGTTATATACTAATGTGCCATGTATATTAGCTATGTTGCTTTTCCTTACATTTTCCTGTAATATGTCAGTGGGGGTGTATTGAATTAACTGCCTGTTGTAAT
Organism: Xenopus petersii; assembly: GCA_038501925.1. Lineage (NCBI taxonomy): Eukaryota > Metazoa > Chordata > Amphibia > Anura > Pipidae > Xenopus > Xenopus petersii. Next base: position 163,024,164 of record CM076672.1, read on the forward strand.
GTAGGTGGGCTGGTGGCCTGTGATGTACCTGAAATTGGCAGTGTTCTCCTTACTGTTTTACAGGTATGTTTATACTTTATGTTAAACTTTCTCCGTTATGTAAAATCCACTATACGATCACTGTTCTGTTTCTCAGTGCTTTAGTTCCACAGAAGAGGTGGGCTGGTGGCCTGTGATGTACCTGAAATTGGCAGTGTTCTCCTTACTGTTTTACAGGTCCCCAGCAGACAGTGCCAATCAATAAAGCATTTTAAAGTTATGATATCTCTGCCTGTGTTCGAGTCCTTATACCTGTTGCAGTAACAACCCCTACACTGGTGGAGTGTGTGGAACAGAGGGCCACGTGGGTCGGTGTGACAGAAATAGAGGTTTACATGTGTCACAGCTAATATAGGACCCTTTTCTGTGGAACTTGCAGAAGAGCAGATACTGCTTGTGTCCTAGTCTGGACCGGTGCCGTTTTGTGTCAAGTCTTGGGCAAACTTTTCCAAGAGAGCTCCGTTGTGATGCACATTGAGCAGGTTATTCAGGATTGTCACAGGGTTTTGAGCGGAGCTCTAGAAGTTAGGCATGCTCACATTAGTGGTCAGAACACGCCCCATAGATGTATTTTTTACAAAAAAATTAGAACACATCTGTTTCTTTATTGTACCTATAGACTGAAACGGTACTCAGACTTTGTAAATGAACAGATTTGGAGAGTATCAAGTTACAAAATGTAGGTGTACTCAGATGTTCCTATAGGCAAATTCAAATCATAGTGATAATCCAAGTAGGGATCTATGCAAAATATATTAAATAGATATATTTATAGAGAAAAATGTAATTTTATATCCAGTTTAGGAGCAGTGACCAAATTACCCCACGTGATATTTAAATAATTACTAAAGGAGGCATGCAGCTTGGTCTTTGATGGCTGAACTGAATTGGAAATTTCTAAATTAATGATTACCAAAATGACTAGTTCATAGCGACGAAGCTGACTTACCAACTGCTTTGCCCAAATGGGCACAAATGAGGTAACTGGAAATCAAATACCAGCCAACATGATCTTTTGTGCCAACAAAAGATTAATCAGTGGAGTGCTTCCCCCTGTTCAGCCAGAGGATGCTTTGATCGATTTCACAAAGAAAAAGGATTAAAACAAAAAAACTAGTTTACATTTTCTCTTTTAAAAAAATAAAAAATGTATACAAAAAGGAATAATGAATAAAAAAAAAAGCAAGCACACTGTTAATTCATGGATTGTAGCTATTGGTATGCAATACCAGGGGTGAAGCCTCTTAAAATTACTTGGGTTTTTACTGCAAAAAATAGTTATGCAAACAAGAATTTAAGTTCCTCAAATGCATTTTTTTTTGGAAATGGACAAACAACATGTGGTACTGGTATGGGACCTGTTATCCAGAATGCTCCGGACCTGGGGGTTTTCCGGATAATGGATCTTTGATCTTCACACCTTAAGTTTACTAGAAAATCATGTAAACATTTCATAAACCCAATAGGCTGGTTCTGCTTCCAATAAGGATTAATTACATTTTAGTCTGGAGTCTATGGGAGACAGCCTTTCTGTAATTCCGAACTTTCTGGATAATGGATCCTTTACCTGTATTTCAGTTCCACAGACAGGGATATAATATAACTGGGGTGGGGTCTCACCTCTATCTTAGCCCAGTTTTGCATTATACTGCAAGAAGGATCGCCACTCTCACCAAACCCTGAAAAGGAAAAGTTAAAAACGAGAAAAGTGATGTATTTTACAGAAAATTAACCATACACTTGAAAAACACTTAAAATCCAACTGCTAAGCACAGTACTAAATAAAACAATCAAAACTGTGTATTAATACATAAATCATTACGGATTTATCTAACCAGATTGGATTAAGAAACCAAGTTCCTTGTATACCCTCCACACTTTCAACACATAAAGATGGGTGCTAGGAAAAAAGCGTGTCAGGTAAATAAATACAATAACTTGAGGGTGCCTAACTTTTAGCACCTCAAGCACAAAAATATTTTCCTTCTCCTTTAAGTGTTTTTTTTTTTTTAAAGGTTTTTATTTAACATTTTCACAACACAACAGCACAAACACAAAGTTGCAATGCTATGACCATACAAATAAAATGACATATTTAGCGGGCAATAGTAAGTTATACACAGCAGGAGCACACAGTAAGACGCATTCCAATAGTCAATGGGAGGAAACCTAACTCAGAGGGGAATAAATGGCATTAGAAGAGTAGCTACATGAGGCAATTACCTTTGTAGTCTTAGAGGGTAACCTCTGGATTGACATCCAGCCAGGGGTCCCAAACCTTTTCAAACTTCTGGGGGCACCGTCTGGCCAGATAGGTTAATTTAATAGCTGGCAGGATACTGTTTACTAATCTGACCCATTGTGGGACCTGTGGGGGAAGGGGACTCATCCACTTCATTGCCACATGTTTTTTGGCATAGAAGTACAGTGATTTTAGTAGGGTGCGGGTCTTAATCAGAGGGGCCGTGTCCTCTAGCACTCCCAGCAAGCATACCTCTGGGGCAAGAATGCCAGGTAATAGGACTTGGTCATTAATGTATTGCACTACTTCTGCCCAGTATTTATATACTGCCGGACATGCCCACAGCAAGTGGAAGAAACCTGAATCTGGAGAATTGCATTTCGGACACAAAGCGGTAGGGTTCCTGCCCATTACTTTTAGCCTTAGCGGTGTGATATACGTCCTGTGAATGATTCTGAACTGTACCATCTTATCTTTGGTGGAGATTAGATAGTCATATAACCCCTCAGTTGCCTCTGCCCACATCTCATCGCTCAAGTGGGGCATGTCGACAGCCCATTTAATTCTCACTTTGTCAAAGGGTTTCCCCAGGCTAGGTATCAGGGACTTATATATTACGGAAATTAGTTTGCTCGGGTCTGGATCCCACAGTCTGTTTTCGTGGGATGAGGTCGCTGTGTTTGGTGTTAGAGAACCAAATTGTGAACTAAACACATGGCGCAGCTGGAAATATCGGAATAGCTGTATATCGGGCTGACTTAGGCGCTCTCTTAATTGGCCCAGGGTGGGAAAGGTGCCCTCCACTAGTAAGTCCTTCAGATGGCGGACTCCCACTTTGGGCCAGTAATGGAAATCAGCCAAGCAGGCAAAACGTGTGAAATTAGAATTTCTCCAAAGTGGTGCATTTGGAGAAGGTTGGGGGTGTGACTTGGATACTATTTGCGTGGCAAGCGCCCATATCTTCTGTGGAACTGATAAAACAGGTGGCAATTCAGGGGTGTCCCTGGCTTTCCTATAAGGCGCATATAAGAGGGATCTTTAAGTGGTTTTTAGATGCAGAACACACAGATGAGAAATTTATCTCAAGATGTTCTAAAGAAACAGGGAAAGCAAACAATATAGCTCAACTTACGTTCTTCAACTTCCTGCTTAAGGTAATCAAGAGCACGGACAAATACAGATCTCAACTCTTCTAGCTCTTTACTGGAATCTGTCAAACAAAAAAAAATATGTTACCACTATAATACTCCTAAAGAAGAAGAAAAAAATTGGAATTTTAAGAAAGATAATCATTAAATTAAGCTTTGAGCTTGACAAATGGTACTGCTTGTTAAATAAGGCTCATTCAACTTAAAAAGTGCAAAGTCTTCAGTTTGGAGTGGTGCAAACTAAACTTCTGACAATTGAAAACTAAAGATTACATGTATATTACAGAAACCAAACATACTCCAAGCACAAATCAAATATTTTATTATCAGATTGAGCAAAAAGTTGCATGAAATTAGACTTGGTGGTGTATTTTTAAAAGTTTGTTTAAAAATGTGTGGCAGAGGGACATGGCCAGGATGGCTTCCTGAAAGGATGTGACTCAACATAGCTCTGTGTCCCATAATCTTGACAAGCGATACAGATACCCCATAACTGTGCCAAAACAACTGCTAGAGACACTTACAGCTACAGCAACATAGTTGGGAGGCAATAAAAGTCACAAAACTAAGTCAGACACAGCAACAAAGCTGGAACAGTTCACCTGCGTGTCAAACCAAGAGAGCACCCAAAATTTTGGCAGCTCACCTTGCACTGAAGACAACCTAAAACCTCCTCCCTCCCGCCTCTTCACAACCATTTCATACAACTACTACTTTAATCACCTTTAAAATGACACACTGCCCTGTACTCTTAAAACGAATAGGTCAAAGCTAAACTCTCACTGATAACAGCAGACCAGAAACCAACTGCAAATGCAAAAACAGCACGCCATTAAGCAGGAGGATTATGACAACAGGCAGCAAAGGAATAACAGACTGGTGGGCACACCGGAGAGAGTAGAAGGAGATACCCCATGCAGAGAAGTGGCTGCGTGATAAACTTAAGGACATTAACTTCTCCCAACATTTTGCCAATGAGCGGGTGCACCAGGTTCCAGGCTGCAACCCTATAACGGGTGCACCCCCTGCCCATTTGTCATAAAAGGACTGGGAGGAAACACTCACAGCAGCCTGAAAAGCAAAGGGCATCAGGTTTGAAGATACAAGAGTCTCCGTCTATGTTGACTTCTCTGCAGAACTCCAAAAGCAATACAACTCCTTTACCAGAGTAAAGAGTAAACATCAAATATGCCACTATCTGGCTATGCTGAGGAACCAAGAAGTGAACAGAACCTACTTCTTTGGCACTCCTTCTGAGACAACAGACTGACTTTTTTTTTTTTTTTATATAAATACACAACCTTTTTTGTTTTTATATATACACCTGAGCTCTCAAATAATACCACCAAATCCAACTCGAACTGCCACAGCACTAGGCCTTCATAGTCTAATGACAGGGTGCTAGACTGCTACCACCATTGGCACTTAGACGTGACTGCGTACAGTGCCACCTACATTGTAGCACAAGAAAGCCCTGACAAACTCTTGGCACTACAACAACAAAGCCCAATAACTTTAGCTTGGTTGATAGCTTGTCCTTTTGGACTTTGTGATTTCAGTCTAACATACCTAAGGGTTTATGTAATAAAAGGCACTAAGTTTGCCCAGGAGCAGTAACCCACAGCAATCAATCAACAGGTAGCATTTACTGTTCACCTGTTTAAAAGCAAACATTATTGGTTGCTATGGGTTACTGCTCCTGGGCAAACAGTGCTTTTCATTACATTTGGGGGCTAGTGTCTAGTTTACATTTTCTCTTTTAAACAAATATGTTGCTATAAAAAAAAAAAAAAAACGTATACAGAAAGGAAAAAAAGTAAGCACATGGTAAGGTCATGGATTGCAGCTGCTGGTATGAAAAACCAAGTGAGAAGCCTCTTACAATGGCTTAGGTTTTTACTGCAATGGATATCACACTTTACAGCATATTTCAACCCTCTAAAGTCTGTTGCAAACAAAAAATTTAAGTTACTCAAATTCATTGTTTTGGTGCAAATGGGAACTAAAACAAACAATGTGTGGTATTTCAGTTCCACAGACAGGGATATGATATAACCGGGTGGGGTCTCACCTCTATCCTAGCCAGAGAACAGTGCCACCTACACTGTAGCACCAGACAGCCCTGACAAACTCTGGGCACTACAACAACAAAGTCTAATAACTTAGTTTGGTTGATAGCTTGCCCACCTCCTTATTGCTACACATACCACCAGGTGTCCTTACACTCACCTAACCACCTATTGCAGTGAACTTTGCTGGCAAAAATTGTGCCTCTGTTTGTTCTACAGCTTCACCCAGGTGTGGTAACTAGACACCTCAATCCCTCAACTGGACTGTGTAGTGCACATCACACATTAGCCAACTAGTACCCCCAGTATTGATATCAAAAGTTTTATTTTGTTAATGGGCAAAAGGCATTCCTCAAATAACAGTTGGCGGGGTCAGCAAGGAACATTTTTTTCTTTTTCTTTGCGGACAGAAAGCATATTTTTGTGAATGGTACACATTGTTTCAGTCTTCTCAGGTCAGGTGCACTACAAAATGTCAGTGACTAAAATCTTTCTGCTCCCTTAACAAAATACCCTCATGTCAGGTCATAGACTCAATGAACCCTTTGGACTTGGATCATGGAAGTTACAAGGACCACGATTCAAAGTTAATTGTTCCATGGTGTTTGGTCTCAAAAGATGTAAACTCCATTTCCTCCTTCTGCAGGAGATGCACCTTGAGGGTCAACGCATTCTGGTGTAGAAAAACCCCTGGGTGGCCCTCAGCTACCTCTATATAAGAGGTACCTCCATCTTGGTCTCCAGTTTGAGCTAATTGACCTATGTACTGACCCACAGGGCAGATTTGCCACTCTTGCATGTACAGTAGCAAACAAGCCACTGAACATTGTAAACATATATGAACTTCCACCATTCCAGCTCAAGGTACTGGAACAGGTCATGAGAAAAATAGGAGGGATTCCGATAGTGCCACTGTGGGGGCACACTCATTAGCCCCCTCCTAAAGTAACATGGGTATGAGCTAAGCAATGTAACAGCATTGTGCAAATACTTTTATGGTACAGTAAAATAATATGCAAAGACAATGTTATGTTAAAAAAAAAAAAAAAACAGTTTATTTCTGGAGTCCGTATCTCTTTAACCTTGAGCATTAACCTCTCTAGATGCCACCATTTAATTTGGCAGAATGTCCCTTTCCGTGGGACATTCTAAATAGATTAGGCCTGGGCGAAAACAGGTCATACAACTATACCAATGTGATAGAGTGCAGGTAAGAATGCACAATATCTGCTCAGCCTCATTCAATATCACTGGGGGACTAGGCAGGGCTGCCCACTCTCACTGCTATTATATGCCCTGGCCATGGATGCACTAACCATTCTATTAAGTACTACCTCCAACAATCTCAGGCCTCAAAATCATAAGATCTATAGCAACCCTGCAGTACACTCTACACTGGAAAATATCTGAACCAGATTTGGACGATTCAGTCCTATTATTCTACTTCCAAGTCTGGATTATCTTAAAAAAGGGAAAGATGACCTGTACCTCTCCTCATTACGCCATTATGGGGTAACTCCCAACTACATCACCCCAATGAACTACTACATTATGAGCACTGGTCAAAATATGGTAAGCAACTAAAGAAACTGAAGTCAAGCCAGAGGATCAACCCATATTCTTTGCCTACTTATAACTATGGAATGCTTTCCATAAACAATTCTGTAGACAGACTATAACCCACACAACTCAGAATGTACCCTATTGGCCAATGTTCATCAAAAACTGGTCACCAAATAAAACAGCAATCTTATTGCTATGTTTCCACCACTATTCCAGGACCCATTAAATAAATTAAAATTAAGGTATGGTGACACAGAAAACTGCCCCCTCCCCGGTCATGCCCCCACCGGTAGAAAATTATACGTGAACTCTGCACTAAACTCAACTTCCCTCATGTGGTTTCCCCAGAGGTGTGCCTTCTGGGAATAACTGATGATATAATACCCAGAAACAACCAAAGACTTACGTTTTGTAATCCTTTACTTTGTTTTTTTATACAACCAACACTCAAGGAATGGTTGCAAAAACCCTACCCTGCGTGACTTTTTGTCACAAAACAAGTAAATGTTTTCCCCTTCCCCTTTTCCCTTTCAAATTGCTACATTCATTGTTACTTGCAGCTGGGTTTAAAAAGCTATTCACTGATTGGTTGCTATGGGTAACTGCCCATGGGCAAATTTGCCCAGTGTTGATAAATAAACCCCTATGTCTGCCTTAATGTACTAAATGCTAGAAGAACTGCAATTTGTACTAAACTATAACACAATGTATATATATCTGCAATGTATGTTGGTTTTATGTTGCAGCACTGTATGCCATGAAACGGTTTGTTAAAAAAAAAAAAACATTTACACACGAGGAAAGCTTGGAATTATATGATTTTTTTTTATGGAGGTAGTAAATTTTATACTGCTTCCATTTTTATAAATAAGCTCATTAGTCATAAATACTAAAAGTCTTCTTAACCTGCTCACCTTTTGTAAAGTCAACTCGCCTTCGAAGATAGTCTAAATAATACTGCCAGATCTCCACATAATCAGTGGCCTGGATGAACCCAGCATTCAGAGCTTTCTCAAAATTGTCTAAGTAGAGAGAAAAAGAAGCATACATTCTTATTTTAAAGCCATTCATAAAATGGAACTCAGGTATCTACAAATACTACTAAAATAGGAGCTTTCTAGACATATATACTTTTGCTATATGTTATGATAGGCTAGGTCTCCCTTCAACTGGTTTGGGTCCCAGATCCAAATTTTAGGGACCACACTTTATCTGCTTGGTAGTACAAGGGAAACAGCATCCTTTTTTACCCCACTCAAATTAAAAATATATGATGGCCTACATGATGCTAAAAGTTAAGGCCATTGTTTGAGGGAGAACCAATGACTCAATGAATATATATTAAACATTAGAGTGCTTGCCTCTTTCATTTTGCCGAGCCACCTGTTGCCAGGCATGCACTACTACATATTTTTTAAAAAAAAAAAAAAAAAAAAGATTGAAAAACAATCTACATGGCTGCAAGTTAGATATTGACAGTCAATACCATAGATTTTTGACCCGCAGCAGAAGAGAGCTTAAAGGGATGATTCACTTTTAGTATTGTAAAGGCACTTATTTTAAATTGGTTATTGTTGTTATTTATGCTTTTTAGATTATTTAGCTTTTTGCTCAGCAACTCTCCACTGTAGAATTTAAGCTGCTATTTGTTTGCTAGGGTCCAACTTCCCCTAGCAAACAGGCAGTGATTTAACGAAGGCTGGGAAATAGTAGAGGGTGTAAATAGAAAGATAATAAACAACAAGAATGCCAACAAAATTGTAGCCTCACAGATCAATAGTTTTTGCGGCTTCCAGGTCAGTGAACCCATCTCACATTTTAAAAGAGGCAAAAGAAGACGAATAATTAAAAAAATAAATAATGAAGAGCAGCTGAATAGTTAAGAATAGGATATTAACCTAACTTAAAAAGTACTTTTAAATAACAGGGAAACTAAAAAAAATAAAAAGTATTTACCAGTGACAATATTATGGTCTACACCGTGTCTCTCCATGGCAAGGATATACCTCTTCCACAAGTCAACTGTCCATGGGCAGTTTCTGGCTGCACGATCATGTGCAGACAGCACCAGATCCTTCACTTTTAGCTGTCTGTCCTGTAAGAGTTAAATCATGGGCTTAGGAAAGGCTATCCAATTGTTAAATTAACCAATAAAGCTTCCATACAAATAGTTTAAAAACACATTTGGAGTAATTGCAGTAACACAATTTGTCAAAAACTGACCAGTCTGGCCAGCAATTTTGAAGAGTGTCATAATACAACTGCCAATATTTTCACAGCACTACTCATTTTAGAATAAAATACTACTACAGAAAACAACTGCCATACATCTCCAATAAATAACATTCTGGATCATGTTTAAAATATACAGCTTTATTTCTTTATATGGAAAATAGCTCTTTCATTTATGAGCTATTTTGATAAAAATGAAATGCTTTAATGTGGACTTTCCTCCCTTCTTGATACTTACGAGATATTCAGTGTATCGTGCCCACAGATCTGGAACTAAACAATTTTCAACTAAAGCACGTTCAAAGATAAGCTGGATGCGAGCTGGATCCCCTGCATTCATTTCAAAGTCGATGTAAGCCTGGTATTCAGCAAGCTTAGGAGTTTCTGCAGCTAGCTGAAAAGATGGAAACAGGATGTCTAGAAAAAGGTATGCAAAATATTCCACACTTTTTTTTTTTTAAAGTCACCTATGTTTTTTAAATGCTATGGCCATTCTTTCTATGTAAATTAAATAGAGTCCGATGTGTAAGAAACACATCATTTAAAATGAACTGTTCACTAAACCCAAGGATGAATTGTATCTTTTTAAATGTCTAGTAAATGCAGTATCATTAAAATCAATGAATGACTTCTACATTGGCAGTAAACCAGTTATGCAGGAAAAAGAAGCTCGTCTTTTGCTTGCAAATTACTTCAAGAGTCTATGTAACCATCGAACACATGGGGGCTTACAGCGTTTTCTGACCCAGCTTGTACCGCTAGTATGTTTATAGAATGTATTTTTATAGTTTATGATTTGTCTCTCTCTTCTGACTCTTTCCAGCTTTCAAATGGGGGTCACTGACCCAGTCAGCCAAAAAAAAAAAAAAAACTTTGCAGAATGGCAGTGTCCCTTTCTGAATACAGAGGACTGTCTGGATACAAATATAAAAGCACTTAATGGCAACCTGTCCGACACTAAGGTTACCTTGAATATCCTGATAAATTCCATTAAAAAGGATTATTTTATTTAACCTAAAAATGCCAAGTACAAGCTTGGAAATGTGTTCTTCTATAAAAACAAAGCTAAGTATCACCAACCCAAGAAACCAAGCATATAGTATAGTGCAAGAGAAACCACCACTAGATACCCTGTACTGTTTAATTTGTGGATACTGAAAGACACAGTGAAGCCCTAGTATTAAAATCTGACTTCAGGTGATGTTAATTCTGTGGCTCCCTTTGCAAGTTGTACATACATACACAGGCAATTGACTTTTACCTAATTTATTAAACACACCTTTCTGGCAGCACACCTGAAGTGAGGCCATTCACACCCTACATCGACACATCCAAAAATCCCCCTTTAAATCAAGCATATATTGAGGAGCATGCTACTTAGCACCCATAAGAACACAGGAATCCGGGAGGGGGGGCTCAATTAAAAGTATGATGATAATGCTATTTTTGCGAGCTATTAAATGAAATCCATTATACAACTTCCTGCTCACTGTGCTGAACCACTGTGGAATGTCTTGACTGCACCTTAACAGCCTCAAACATCAGTTTCTGATCCCCGTTGCAGTGGTTGATGGCGTTGCTATATGTTGCCCATTAACTGTCAAAGTCCAATCCTCTATTTTTCAGTCACTAGGCCCAATAATTATTGTTTCTCCCCACGCTTTCTCTACACAAGAAGTGCTCAGCTATAGTTATCTTTAAAGGAGAAGGAAGGCTAAAATTAAGTAAGCTTTATCAAAAAGATCTATATAAATATCAAAATAAAATAAACAGCATTTCTTTCCTACTATTGTGTATACATGGGCTTCTATATCAGACTTCCTGCCTTTAGCTTAAACCTCCTAGCCCAGGGCGTGAGAATGCTCAGTTTGTTCCTCTTCCCCTCCCGACACAACCCTCCCTGCTGTAATGTGAGCCCAGAGCTATGAGTGAGCAGGGGGGGGGGTGGAAACTCATACCAAGCTTGTATGGCAGCTGCTATCCTAAAGAAAAGAGCTTCTAGAGCGGTTTTCTTAGGTATGGTTAAGCATTCTGCTTGCACTATTGTGGCTAATCTATTTGCAATAAACTGCTTCACTTGCTTTCCTTCTCCTTTAAAAACTAAAAGATGATTTTGGGATGCAGACTGACAGATCATACCAGAGCCTCTTCATAGTGTTTGCACTTTTTCATCTGCTGCAAGGCTTTTTTATAACTTTGCATCAGAGCCTCTGATATTGGTTCCTCTGACCACTCTTCATATTCAGCATATGTTGAAGTCATGTCTGGAGGGGAAACAGAGAAAAAAAAGGAGATTTTGTGGACTCACCGTTAAATCACTCTCTCTTCAGGGGGGACACAGGAACACTGGGGTATAGCCGATACCAAGAGGAGGCAGGACTCAACAAAGAAAAAAGAGAATTGGCCCCTCCCCTGCCGGCTATACCCCCCAGCAGGCGGTGCCCAACTCAGTTTGTATCAAAGTCATCACAATTTAAGAATGTATAACCTTTAACCTTTATTTTAAATTTTTAACTTGAAAACCGAAGATATAAAATATTGTCCTTTCCGTCTGAAGCTTTCTGATCATTCGGTAGGAGTGGAAGAGGAGGGAAGGCATAGGCTAGTGTGAAGTTCCACTCCAGTGTTAGGGCGTCCGCCCCTGTGCTGACGGGTCCCGGTATCTGGCGAAGAAGTTTTTTACTTTTCGATTGTGCCGGGAACCTCTGATGAGGAGGGAAGATGGGAACATGTAGATATGCGTCCTTTATGTCCAGAGATACCAGGAATTCTCCCGGAGACATTGCTGCAATGACTGAGCAATGACTGAGCGAAGTGATTCTATCTTGAACCTGTGCGGGTGAATGAATTTTTTCAGATCTATAACTGGACGAAATGACCCATCCTTCTTGGGCACTATAAAGAGGCTTGAGAAGTAGCCATTGAATCTTTCTCCGGTTTTAAGCAGGTTTAATATGATATCCTGGAACGCCTTGTGTTTGATTCCTGAGGACTTCTGGACATAAAGAAGCTTCAAGGAGGAAGAGCAGAAAACTCCAAATGATATCCCCGCATCACTATTTTGTGTACGCATGGATCCTGGGTCAGAGAAAGCCAGGCAGCTGAAAAGTGACAAAATCTTCCTCCAACGGCCCCCAGGCCCAAGTTAGGACCGTCATGCTGAAGTGGTCATATCCGTGGGTTTGGTGTAAGTTTTACGATTTTGCCATGAGGTTCTGGTCTTGCCCTGCCCCCCAATGACCACTTCCTGAGTTTGAATGACAAGGGGGAGAGCCTCTGGTGGTCGTTTTGTGGGCCCTGAAAAAACTTGCCTCTGTGAAAGTAAGGACGTGTTCTTGGTTGAGGAAGTAAGGTGCTCTTGCTGCCTGTCGCTTGGCTTATGATCTTGTCCAGATCCGGGCCAAAAAGCAACTTGCCCTTGAAGGGGATGGAAGTCAAGAGACTTCTTGGACGACATATCAGCTGATATGACGTGGGGACCCCAACTGAATAGCGTCAGAGAGTCTGACCAAGACTGGACAGCTCTGCTAACCCATGCCGAAGGAAGGGCTAGTCGCAGGGATGTGCCTGAAGCAAAGAAGGCTGAGCGTAGCAGTCCTAGCTTTTCATCCATTGCATCCTTGAATGAAGAAGCATCAGGGACTGGTAAAGCTGTATTTTTCGAAAGGCTGGATACTGGAGCATCCACTTCTGTTAGCTTGGAAACGTCATTCTGGCTTCTCTCATTCTTGTTGGATTATCTGATCTAGTGGAGAGTGGGAGGGAAAAACTGGTGACACCTTATTGTGTCTATTGAAAAGGGAAGTAGATGTTCCTGAAGAGGATTCAGGTTCCTGGAGATTGAGAGTGTGTAGCACTGACAGAATAAGTGAGTGTACGGCCTTAAATGAATATGATTGTGGCCCGTCTTCCTCCTGATCACTCTGGGATAATTCTCCCTCTGAGAGAGTTGGATCTGGTGGTGAAAAAGACTGATCACAGCCTTCACAGTAGCTTTCCGCTTCTGAAGAAGAAGCGAGTGGAGCTCTCCGCTTGTGTGATTTTTCCCTAGGAGTTTCTAGAGAGGATAGGAGCTTGACTAGAGGGACTGATCTTATAGTTGCTGAACCTCTAGGAAAAAGGCTCAGACATGGTGTGTCAATATCTGGTAAGCCTAACGGCTTGTAAAAAGAAAAAACCTCTTTATCTCAAGATCTTTAGGCTGTGATGAGACCTCGCCTGCAGCGGCGGTAAAGAAGGAAGTGGTAGGGAAACCAGTAATTCGGAGCAGTCCTGCTGAATAATGGCAGCTGCTACCCCACTGTGCGCCGACCAGTCCATCTGAGCCGAGCGGGAACTTTGGCGCCAACCGGAGTGCGCAGTATACAAGTGTGCTGAACCCGGAAGTAGAATCTCTTCCTGTCAGAGCGCAAATTGAATCATGTTTCACGTAACGCCAGCCCAGTATGAATATCGCTTGTGGCGCTTATTTCCCCTTGTGGCCCCTGAACCGCTTTCTGAATTTGCGCCCCTCAGGTGCGTCTCGGCTGTGTATGTCAAATGCGAGAAGCGGTAGGGTAGAGACACACTCCTGCGCTATTTGAGCAGAATGCGCAGTGTGTGGTAGAGATAGAGGGAGAGAGCAAGCTGCTCTTACTTACATGCTCCCCTCTGTGTCATCCAGCCAGCCACATTTCTCCACCTGTGGAGGAATGCATCAGTTTAGAGGCTGTACGGGTGGTGACAGGTGCACACCCTGTGTACCCCGGAGAAAATCCCACTTAGGAAGATGGCCTCAGAGACCAGATACTCAGTGTAGGGGTCCTGGGCCTCTCCAATATACATAAGCTATGTGTAGAATAATCACATCCTACCTCCTGAGGACACAACAAAATAACTGATTTGGGCTCCGCCTGCTGGGGGGTATAGCCGGCAGGGGAGGGGCCAGTTCTATTTTTTCTTTGTTGAGTCCTGCCTCCTAGTGGTACTAGCTATACCCAACTGTTCCTGTGTCCCCCAAGACGACAATGGAGAAAGAGATCGTTAACAACAGGTAAAAGCAGAGGCAAAGCAATATTCATTTTATTAAAATTAAATTTATACCCCATTTCTATATTCACACATTAGCTAAAGCTAGCTATGTTAGCTATGTAAGCTAAAATGTATGTGCTTACATCCATACCTAAGAGAGGTACACCAAGCTGACGTCTGAATAGTGTGTGGATCCGCTGAAGTTGTGCCTGTAGCATCTGCTGCTGCTCTGGTGAAGGGATGCTGCCGGGCACTGGCTAAGTAAGCAATGCAGACAAGCATTTTTATTATATTTTAATATATATATATATATATATATATATATATATATATATATATATATATATATATATATATATATACACACACACACACACACACACACACACACACACACAAACACACACACACACACAGAATCGTATTTAACTTCACTGCACATTGCATATGACAATGAAATTCTTACCATCTCCTCCATATTTCCCTCCCAATATAAAATAACCCTGTAGATTGGCTAATAGACGCTACAAAAAGATAGTGGAATAGCTGTTCATTTATTCTGCGTTATTTGAAAACATTTAACTGCTACACTGGCCTCAGCAAGATCTGATGATCTAGTTCATACATGGAACTGCACACACCAGTACTTGTATCATTAAATGCCTCTGATGAATAAGTAGTATTTTTACCTGTATGGTTCCTAAGATCGCATTTTCAAATTCCCTGTATGCATCCCAAAGTGTGGATCCTTTAGTCATATGAAGTCCTACAGCAGTTAGTGCTCTCTCAAAGATAGAGCGAACTTTTGCAATGCCACCCTCCTCTCCCATACCACCGATCGAATACTGTGCATATTCCAGCCAAATTTCTGGACCTTAGAAACAACAAGCAACACGTTGTAACAAGCATTTCTAGATTTCCTGTATATTTTCAAACTTACTAATTGCTAATCTGTCTAACTTGAAATAATGAGGTTTGGTACTTATAAAAACGCATCAGGAACATTCATTTACACATCGGAATATTGTTTACAGTTACTAGATTAGGTTCTGCATTATTACTTTCAAAAAGGCTTTACGACAATATAAAAAACCAAAAAAAAAAAAAAAAACATCCTACATTTGCTTTTTAAAATCTTACTACACAAGAATCTTACGCTTACAGACTTACATATATAGTCTTTCACTGCTCGTTCAAAGAGTTCATAAACTTTCTCACGGCAGGATCCTTGATCTGCAACTTTCATTTCATCCATAAGCCAGTCCAGCCAAATCTCTGCACAAAGACACAAAAAATATATGCAATATTTGTAATGTATGTACTGTAATTATAAACTCCTTTCAGTCTGCTGCGCAATCCTATGCAACTTTTTTTTTGAGGGAAAACTTTGTGTGTGTATATATATATATATATATATATATATATATATATATATATATATATATATAAAATTTATGGTATTTTACTAAAATATCCAATGCAAAATATTTAAAATACAGACTATGAAATAATAGCTTAAAAGGTTTGTTCACCTGCCAAACACTTTTTTCAGTTATTTTCAGATTGTTCCCCAGAAATAAAGACTTTTTTCAATTACTTTCCATTATTTATTTTTTACTGTTTTTGCAAAATCTAAGTTTAAAGGAAACATTTTATATAACCATCATATTCAGATATATTACACATCCTTCCTCAAAACATGTAATGATCCAGAAAGAAAAACGTTCTGAAAGCATTTTACCTCCTAAAACGGTCATTATATCAGAGCTGCAGAGAGATGTTTTTAGGTCAGAAGCTAGGCTGAAATGAAGAGTGGGAGTGTTTGTTCACTCTCACAGGAAGTGGTCACAGCACGGACTGACAGGCTGAACTCTCCAGGGAAACCCTTCCCCTTCCACCCTCTGTCCTGTGTTCCCAGCCTGCACTTAACTGTCTTATGCTGCTGCCTGATCATTCACTTATAACAATATACCTTAAATGTTCAACATAAAGCAATAGATGTGAAGGTTAATAAAAACTGTAATACTAATATTTTTTCATTTAAAGTACAATAGTATGCTCCGGTGTTCCACAGCAAATAGGCATCACTCACAAATGTACATGCCCAGCTGGACATAATCTATAGTCCATAATACATTGTTATACACTATGCAACTGCCTGCCTCTATTAAATAATAAAAGTTATACAAACAGTGTACATTAGTATGTATTGTTATGATAATCCATAACAGCAGCTGTGGCTTTCTTTTACTGCATACTGATGTATGATCAGGTGCAGGGAGTTGCAAGGGAAAATGCAACTGTTGTGGAACAATTTATATTTAGGTGCAGGGAGTAACAAGGGAATAAATACAGCTCTTCTGGAACAGTTTATGGTCAGGCACATGGAGTTGCAAGGGAATAAATCAGGTGCACAGAGTTGCAAGGTAAAAATGCAGCTGTTATGGAACAATTTATGTTTGGGTGCAGGGAGTTGCAAGGGAATAAATGCAGAGGATGTTCTGGAATCGTATAACATAACAGATGCAGGGAGTTACAAAGGAAAACCGAAAAGATGTTGATTGTATACAACATAACACTGTGTTGAAAAGGACTATGGTATTTACACTAACAGCTGATACACATTGCCCCCAGAAAAAGATAAAATACTTTTACTAGCAGATTCATTTATTTATACAGAAGTTTCCCACCAATTATTATAGTGAGGGGGGGAGGAGAACGAACAGGGGCAGAGAGGGGGTTAAATGAACAGGGCAGAGAGGGAGAGAAAGGAACAGTGCAGGAAAGGGAGGGGGAAAGGAACAGGACAGAAGGAGTGAAAGGAGCAGTTCGCTGAAGGGAAAACAAGCATTAAGGTTAACAGATGTCTGCAGGGAAGGACCGATTGTCACATCACAAACATGCCCATTCCTTCCTCACTGGCTGTTATGTAGTAATGATGGGCGTGTTGGGTAAAACCCGACTCCCTGGCTTCCATTTAAGATGTAAACCCACGGGTATCGGGCCGGCCCGCCCGATACCCGTGGCTTAGGCAGAAAGTGCCGGGGGCTGCAGAGTCCGATAGTGGAAAGTCTTGGACAGGAAGTTGCAAAGTGGGAAGGCTGAACACAGTTTTGAAGCTAATATAGACGTTCTTGACCCAAAAGGTACTAAAATAAAAACTATTTCTTCTATTTTACATTATTTTATATAGTTTAATGCATTGTTAAAATGTATGGTATATGTCCCCTTTGAAGTTGAATGTTCCGGTCTCTGGCAGCTCAATAATTCAGCTGCATTCTGAACTGTTACAAATTTGCAACATTTACTTGATACATTTTTCAGCTCTGGAGGATAAACAACTATTGTATCAATTCTAACAGCTGCCTGTAATGAAACTGAGAGATTCTGCTCAGCAGGGACAAAGATAAGAAATGTATCAACTAAATGTATCAATTTAGAACAGTTTACCGGGTCAGTGACCCCCCCCTACCCAGAGCTGCTTTAGAAGGTGAAAAATGACACTTTACACTTCAATATTAGAAAAACGGTCACACATAGAAAATATAAAGTAGTTGGAAAAAGTCGTTATTGCTGGTGATCTATGTGAAAACCACTAGTTGTTTGAGGGTGAACAACCCCTTTAAGTCTATAGCATATGTAGCTTATATAGTTTTAAGTAAAAGGGCATATTTGCAATATATTAACCGGTAAAGACTTTTCACAGGGTTAAACAGAGAAGTAAAATGGAATGTCTTCAAAATGGAAAATAGAAAAAAAGCAAAGAAAGATGTAGCAGAGCAAAACCATCATGGTTTGATAGCTACATTAAAATTGAGGTTGGTTAGAAAAAGCATGACAATCACTCGCTGATATCGTCAGATATACATGCAGAGATATCATTGTTAGTCAATCGAACAGGTTAGAAAATTTCTGTCGGTTAAAGGACCGTTCGCCCATGGTATGAAAAATGTTGAGGACAATTGATGCACGGTCCTAAGCCATATGAAAAATTTTCGTGCGACTTTATCTTTGCATTTTTGGCCAGCTTAAAATGTTCTTTAGCAAAACAGGACAGTGGGAATCAGTATTTTACCTGCTCTATTTTTTTTTTTCTTCATGTGCAGTGCCACCTGTTGGACGGCTGTAATTACTTGTAGATAAAGTAGACAAAGCGCCTGTTACAGAATGCAAACTATTTGAAGTAAAGAGAATTACCTTTAGTTAATGGAAAAAGCTCGCTCATCTTCTGCCGTGCACGTCTAAGCCTCTCCAGCTCCCCTTCTTGTCGCAGCAGTTTGATGAGATCAACATGACAGTTGTAATCAAAGGCATTAATAGATAACTAGAGGAAAAACAGAACATGATTAGGAAACAATAAACAGCAGAAAAATAAAATAAATGCACTTTAGAAAAACTAAAAATATTATAACTTTGTTCTGTGAGAAGTGATCAGTAACTATTTTGTTCCTACACCTGCAATTTCACCCTTTCACTACCAGCCAATTTGGTCACTTGCAGTTCTTTTATTGCCAGACAGTTTTCGAACATTTGGCATGCTTTCACTGGGGGGGGGGGGGGACTTTTAGTTTACCCAGGAAAACTATTTTTAGGACAACCCAAGCTTTCTAAATATACTATAATTTTCCTTAAAATTCCTTAACAAGATAGATTCTAAATGTCTAAACAGGTAGAGGAGGAATAATATTTTCCATAATAAACACAACAAAAATATAATTTTATGCACAAAATACAACAGATTTGGAAAAGTTCCACTTCTCCTGAATGGGCCAATAAGAAATAGGTATAGTTTTATGGGAGTGTAGGTCAGAAACCGCCAGAAATACACTACAAAATCTCCAAAGCACTGCTCCACAAATCTGCATATTTCCATATTCAAGACCAAATATCTTCATCATCATTTATTTATATAGCACCGACAAAGGTATGCAGTGCTTTTCCTTGGTTATAACAAACAGGGAATAAATGGTGGATAGCAAACAGGGGTTTACAGAGTACAATAGGATTAGAGGGCCCTACAATTTAAGAGTTTACAAACAAAAGATTAGAGTACAATTGAGACATTAGGATTTTAGAAACAATTTTGTGATTTATGATACAGCAATGATTGATTTATTAAGGTACATAGAATAAGCTTCTTTAAACAGGTCTTTAAGAAGCGTTTGGAAAGAAGGAGAAAGTCTGACAGCTCGAGGCAGAGAGTTGCCTGCTTTTCCCTGCAAACATAGATAGATTGCCCTGGGACCGATAAAGATTTTTTAACCTGGCCGAAAAATCGTAAGATGTACAATCATTCGAATCCCACTAATCGCACGATAATTTCAAAGGATTGGTCGGACTTCCCTAAAATCTGTTGTTCGGCAAGAAAAATCTTTGCGTCTATGGGGACCTTGAGTGTTTTGGTTGACTCTGAACCGAGATATGGTCCTATTCTGGCAATGTTGCGCAGTTCAATATGACAAGATTTTGCAAGTGTTTGGATGCGTGGTGAAAAAGACAGATATGAGTCTAGTATAACTCGTAGGCAGCGTGCCTATATAGTGGAATGAAAGGAAGTGTTTACTGTGAGTGATATCTGAGAGACAGGGGAAGATCTTGGAGGAAATATAATGAGTTCTGTTTTTGAAAGCTTCAGCTTCAGGTGGCGCTGTGACATCCAGGAGGAGACAGCAGAGAGACAGCCTGTAACTTAGGAAACGAAAGAAGGAGAGAGGTCAGGAGTAGACTAGTAGAGTTGGGTGTCATCAGCTTAAAGGTGATAAGGCGATCCAAACAACTGAATAAATTTTCCTAGCGAAGTAGTATATAATGAGAACAGCAGAGGGCCTAGAACAGAGCCTTGCGGAACTCTAACAGAGAGAGGGAGCGTAGTAGAAGTAGAGCTAGAGAAGGCAACTTTAAAGGAACGGTCAGACAAATAAAATGTAAACCACGAAAGAGCAGTGTCACGAATGCCAGCTGAGTAAAGAAGGAGTGTGTGGTCAACTGTGTCAAAGGCTGCAGAGAGATCTAGAAGGATTCGTATGGAATAGTGACCTTTAGACTTTGCCAGTAGAAGATCATTGGTTACTTTGGTGAGTGCAGTTTCAGTTGAGTGTGTTGGACAGAAGCCAGGGGGTAAAGAAGGGAGTTTGTGAGTGAGATGCTGGATCAGGCGTTTGTAAACAAGCCTTTTTAGTAATTTGGATGTGAATGGAAGAAGGAAAAGCAGACGATAGTGGGAGAGATGGGATCAAGGGAAGGTTTTTTGAGGATAGGAGTGATTAGTGCTTGTTTGTATAATGATGGAAAGGTACCAGTAGAGAGTGAAAGATTGCATAGGTGGGTAAGTGCAGGAGAGAGTGTATCAGAGATTGGATAAAGGAGGCAAGAGGGTATGGGGTCAAGGGAGCAGGTTGTGGGTTTTGAGCTGGCTAGAAGTTTGTTAACTTCATCTAGTGTTGCATGGGTGAAGGAGTGCAAAACGGATTTGAGTGGACTGCACGTTAGTCTGAGATTGTTGTCAGACGGTATGCTCAGTCTAATGAGTGATTTTTTCATTAAATAAATTAGCAAGATCTTCAGCAGTTATATTGATGGGTGGAGGGGGGCATAAGAGTGAGTTAAATGTGGCAAACAGTCGCTGTGGTTTAGAGGACAGAGTGGAGATTAAAGAAGAGAAGTACGGTTCTTTACCTATTGATATAGCTCGATTCCACTAACAGTAGGTTTACTCTACAAAGCTAAACTTTTTGAAAAGAACAAGTTATGCAGAATCAAAAATAGGAAAATACGTCTTTCTACTCCAAACTACCACATTGCAATGCTTTCCTAAACTTATAATTTTTTTTTATAAAAAATCGTTTAATGGTTGGAGAAAAAATAAATAAATAAATAAAAAAAGGGTAAATATTTATTTCTATTCCAAAACACCAAACTGCTAAATGTTGCTAAAGTTAGTGGCTTTGATGGCATTTCTGAAAACCGCCTAAAAATTTCTTACATACAAAGGCAAATCACTTTAAAGGGGTTGTTTACCTTTGAGAACTTTTAGTATGTAGAGAGTGATATTCTGAGACAATTTGCAATTTGTTTTCATTTTATTATTATTGAAGGTTTTTGAGTTATTTAGCTTATTAATTAGCAGCTTTTCAATTTGCACCTTAACCAATCTGGGAACTAGGGTCCACATTACCCAAGCAACCATGCATTGATTTTAATAAGAGACTACAATATGAATAGGAGAGGGCCTGAATAGAAGGATTAGAAATAAAAAGTAGCAATAACAATACATTTGTAGCCTTACAGAACATTTGTTTTTTTAGAAGAGTCAGAAGAAAAAGGCTAATAACTATAAAACTCTTAAAAATAAATAATGAAAACCAATTGAAAAGTTGCTTAGAATTAGCTGTTCTATATTAAAGGTGAACCACTCTTTTAAATATGAACGCCAGAGGTCTTACAGGTTGATGCCTAATATGCCTAGATATACCAAAGTATTTGGCATGGCAGCCAACTTGCCTCGTCGCTGGGGGATTTGGGGGGCACATCAAACTCTCTGCACTGGCTGCAAACACCACAAGTGCAGAGAGAAATTCTGTAAAGTATGTAGGTATTACATGCTTAGCAGTTAAAACATTTTCCTACATGATTGGCAGGTAAAAAGTTAAAGGTATTGTTCACCTTTAAGTTCTAGTATGATGTAGAGAGTGATATTCTGAGACAATTTGCAATTGGTTTACATTTTGTATTATTTCTAGTTTTTTAGGTATTTAGCTTTTTATTCAGCAGCTCAACAGTTTGCAGTTTCAGCAATCTGGTTGCTAGGGTACAAATTAAACTAGCAACCATGCACTGATTTAAATAAAGAGACTGGAATATGAATAGGAGAGGCTTTACTAGAAAGAGGAGTAATGAAAAGTAGCAATAGCAATACATTTGTAGCCTTACAGAGCATTTGGTTTTAGATGGGTTCAGTGATACCCATTTGAAAGCTGGAAAGCGTCAGAAGAAGAAGGCAAATAATTTAAAAACTATAACAAATAAAGTTCAACTGAAAAGATGCTTAGAATTAGCCATTCTATAACATATTAAGAGTTAACATAGATGAACCACTCTTTTAAAAGAGTGTGCCCCCATGTGAGAGATAAATCATTTAAAAAAAGCAATTGTTTAGTATACCACTAGAAATTATATTGCTTTCTCTGAGATAGGGATGCACTGAATCCTCCACAAAAGATTCAGCAACATCATGAACTGAACCCAACCCAATCTGCACATGCAAGTTACCTAAATCACTAAAAAAAAAAAAAAAAAATAAGGGAGGGGGAGAGGGGAAAGCTGGACAGCTGAGCAAGTCAGAGCAAATGTCCACAAGAACCAGTTTAGTGTCAAAGACAGCAAGACAGGTGAGCAAGAGAGATGTCCTGGCTAGGCCCATGCAATAGCATCAGAACCACCGCTGTGTCAGGTATCGTTCCATTCAGCCCATGGCCAACTATAAATTCTTGATGATCAGTGATCTTCCAGGGAGCACCAGTTACAGAAATCTATAGGTCAGTCATGTGGCTGTCACTTTAAGAGACTGAACCTGAACCCAGAGCCAATTCAGGGGCTGTTGACTGCACTTCTTGCCTGTGCCATGCTATTGCTCTCTCTTAGGTAGAAGAGCCAAATCCCCCTTTCAAAAAATTTAAAGGGGAACTATTGCGAAAATGATGATTTCTAAAAGCTTCAATCAAAAATTCTGTACTGTTTCTGATATAATCACGTTTATCTTCACTATCCTTCTCTCAGCAGTTGTGTCTCTTCATTCTGTCTTCATGCAGCAGTTTGGTGTCAGATAATCATTGACAGTTAAGCTGGCCATAGATGTTGAGATTTTTAAAAGATCCAATCATCATCGCGAGACCACGATTATCTCGGAACGATGATACGATCGTATGAATTGTCCATCAACTAAAAAAAAACAATTTGCCAGGAAAACAAAGGGTAGCTGTCTGCTTGGCCCTGCAAACATAGATAGATTGCACCGGGACCGATAAAGATTTTTTTAACCTGGCCGATCAATTTCCTGACAGATGTCAGCAGAAAAATCGTAAGATGTTCGATCGTTCAAATCCCACTAACTTCACGATGATTCCGAAGGATTGGTCGGACTTCAGTAAAATCGGTCGCTCGGCAAGAAAAATCTTTGCGTCTATGGGGAGCTTTAGAGCCAATATCTTATGGAGGGTATATATATGACATTGGATCTAACTGTCAATGAATATCTGACACCCAACTCCTGCATGAAGACAGAATGAAGAGAAACAGATGCTGAGAGGAATAGTGAAAATAAACGTGATTATATCAGCAACAGAATTTTTTATTGATTGTATTTAGAAAGTTTCTTATTTCAGTATGATGAAGATTATATTACATTTTAATGATAGTGACCCTTTAAATTTGCCTCTTAAATGTAACAAAGGCAGCTTTTTGCCGCCTCACACGTTGTTTACGGCAACAGCAAACCTGTCTGAAGACATCTGTAAAATCTGTAGGGATACCTATGGCTAACTATGTCCCTGTGCTTCTGAGAAGTCCCTGCAGCACAGACACTAATATAGTTTCATTTCAGTCCCTGGAAACAGGTCTGCTAGTGTAAAAAAAAGAAGAATACAAGCAATATGTGACACATATGTCCAACTGAGTGAGCTCATGTGAAAAGTAAGGGGGTATATGGTCCCACCTGATCGCAGCTATATGTGATGGACATGATAAGGCTGCCCAAGAGGTGTAACTTGTATATTGGGGAGTAAAAGTGTAAAAGTTACAGAGAGGCACAATAGCGGCGCAATACGCATGGCTGTACTATCAGGAACAACTTGCAGGCCTCAATATCACAGGAGTATTAAAACATATACATATTACATATATATACACTAAACAATGATATATTAGAGCGGGCCTTTTTGTCTAAGTCTTACTTGCTCTTCCAGCCTCTGAATCTCCGCTTCGTTTTCCTTTTCATCATCCTCCTCACAAGAAGATTGGCCTGTTCCTTCAGAGGAATCATCCGCGGATCCTTCTCCCTCAGACTCCATCTCCTCCTCTTCATCCCCTACACCCTGGGCTTCTATTCCCTCGTCCCCACGTTTAGCATCCGCCATGATTGCTGCGTCGTAGCGTCTAGTTCCTATCCTCTGAAAGAACCTTGGTGACGTCACGGCCACGTGTTCCTACCATGTGACCGCTCTTTTGTGGATGAGCTCTGAGCTGTTATTGAGAGGTAAATTCAAATAAGCGGAAAGCGGTCATGGATTCCTGGCTCGTGGCAGGCTATGAACTTTTCATAGGACCTGCAAATGAATCCCCGGGCTTGTCAAACTCTTACGGGGATATTTATCATAGTTCGAATTTTGAATTGAAAAAACTTTGAAATTCAAAAAGCCCAATTGAAATTAAGTCAAAAATTTTTTTTTAGGTCTTCAAATAGGACTGTATTCTGCCAAATTCGAATCGTAGGAATTGCACATTCGATCGCAATTCGATTCGAAGTTCCTCAAAAAAACGTAGATTTTTTTAAAGTCCGCCAATTAGGGTTGTCATCTGGTGGGTATTTCAACGGCCTGCCAGGTTAAAATGATGGTTGATCCCAATGTTATTAATAGGGAAAAAAGATAAATATATAGGAAGGCTGGTATTTTTTTTCCAGAAAAGGTGGCAACCCTACCACCAATTGATTCCAAATGGGTTATAGGAGGTCCCCTATAGGCTAAAACACCAATGTGGCAGGTTTTAGATGGCGAATGGTCAAAGTTGAATTTTTAGTATTCAAATTTTTTAATTTTTTTCAAATTCAAATCGAATTTGGACTATTCCCTAGTCGAAGTATACAAAAATAGCTTGAAATCTGAATTGTTTTTCATTCCAAAATTCACATCGACCTTCCATAAATCTGCCCCTTAATGTAGATTTGATACAGCGTGAAAAAAAGGGGAGTCACTGTTCTAGATTCTTATGGGATTTTGGGGGTCACTGTATTTGTGTATTTTTTTGGGGGGGTCACTGTGCCTCTCTGGAAGTTTGTGGGGTGGGGGTCACTGTGCCACTGGATTTTTGGGGGGTCACTGTGCCTCTGGATGTTTTGGGGGGTCGCTGTGCCTCTGGATGTTTGGGGGGGGTCGCTGTGCCTCTGGATATTTGGGGAGGTCACTGTGCCTCTGGATGTTTGGGGGGTCACTGTGCCTCTGGATGTTTGGGGGGGTCACTGTTCCTCTGTAAGTTCTTGGGGTGGGGGTTACTGTGTCACTGGATGTTTGTGGGATGGGGGGTCACTGTGCCACTTGATGTTTTGGGGGGTCACTGTAACACGGTGACAACACAATGTTATATTGTTATTTTATAAACAAAGTTTATAAGATAACTAAAATGCTTTTTTCTTCATTTATATTACAAATACTTTTTATAAAGTGCATCAAATGATCTAATTTTGTTTATAGTTGCCCTTTAAGGGCTTATGAATACTGCTGGATGGGGCCAGATCTCAGACAGACTGGTTGTGGGTAGCACTATATATTCAAACTGATGGATCACATTAATAATTATATACACCTATTGCTAGAAAATATATTTTTTTACCATTGGCCTACAACAGCTCTCTCCAGTTTCCCACTGTACAGCAGTAACAGGCAGCCCAGGGTCAAACTAAATGATGCAGTCTGACAATTACATATGCACAAATTAAAGTTTGAGAATTACAGTGTACATTTTGTATTTTTGTTAATTATGGTTGCACTGAATAGTGCTCATTTTTAACTTGCTAAGCTCCCACTCTTCCCAACGTAGATAGGTAGAAATTGAACGAAGGGAAGGGAGGGAGGGTACTGGTGGCAACTGAAGCCCAATAATTTAACCCGCACTATGCCATTAGCGAACATGAATATTAGAATTCTAAATTACTTTACCCACCATTGTTCCATCCTACGCACGTGTTTTTAAGTTTGTGTTATTTTTAGGGATGCACCGAATCCAGGATTCTGTTCAGGATTCGGCCAGGATTCGGCCTTTTTCAGCAGGATTTGTATTCGGCCGAATCCTTCTGCCTGGCCGAACCCAAATTTGCATATGCAAATTAGGGGCGGGGAGGGAAATCTTGTGACTTTTTGGCACAAAACAAGGGAGTAAACAATGTTTTCCCTTTCCCAGCAGGTTCGGCCGAATCCGAAATAATGGATTTGGTGCTAGTTATTTTAGGGACATGGTCCTGCACAGCTATGAAGATAATATGCTGAGTCTGTGTTGGCAGCGCAAATGAATTTTTATTGGAACAATCATTAAAGGTTAAGTTTTAGATACTTTTTTATAACAATTACCTGAACTAGTTTGTTACATTGTAGATGGAAGTGTGACTGGGTCACATTCCAATCTAATTTGTTTCAGTTTTGTTTCCGAAGATCAGGACTCCTCATTTCTAGATCTTCACAAAGCGGTCCAGTGAAGAATGACAGGTGCTTGCCCTGTCCTGCTCCTTCTATATCCAGCTTTTCCGTTAGAACCTCTCTTTGAAACCTGTCAGCTATCACAGGGGGTACATAACTCAGTCTACACTTGATAATGAGCTGTTAAGCTCGAAACATGTCGTTTTGCTAATAAAGGCACCTTGCAGCAGAATCACTGTGTCTAGTGGTATCATTACCCATCTACTGAATTATACATAACTCAGGCTAAACCATTGGGCAACCAGAATACAGTAACTGTCCCTGTTACAAATTATTAACCCCTTGTAGGCTGTCACTTTTCCATGCCCGAGTGCAAATAGCCCCCAGATTTAATCCTCTGGTCTTGCATCCCTTTCCCTACCGCGTCGTCAGCTTCGCACGGCTTGTAAGCCACTGTTATAGGAAGCAGAGCCCATGGGCTAGGCCCCCAGCGACTGTAGGGTCTGCTTCCTCTATTGTTGTTATGCCACTGACCAAGTTTGGAGGCTAAGCTCCTACTGGGCAAAACATGCTCAATTAAACAAGACCATTCAGAATAGTACTGAAACCTTCCTAGCAGCAAATGAGGAAGAAGTCCCTCCAAATATCACATGAGATGCGTTCAAGGCACATATTAGCGGGGAATTACAGCTATAGCTTACAGGCAGATATCTACCATAGATCAAACAAATCAGAAATGGCAAAGGGATCTGACACTGTCTCAAGTGACGCTTACAAAAGAGCACATCAGAGGGCAAGCATTTTTTTAACATGGAGATAAAAAGGGAAACAGTTGGCCCTCCTGACTAAAGAAAACATTGCCGCTATGGCTATCCCAGTGGTAAAATTATTGCATGGGGAAATTAATTTCCTCCCCAGAGTAAAGTAACTGGTTTAAAAACTATTATTCTGTATTATATAGCACCAAAGTACAACCACCTAGTAGAGATAGATAGTTAGAGAGACTGATATTCCGGTATTAGATGAACAAACCTCCCAGCAGCTGGTGGCAGATATTATCCAAACAGAGGTTTAAACTGCCATAGCAACCTTTCCATCTGGCAAAACCCCTGGCACAGATGGTATACCTATGGAGTGGCATAAGTAGCCTGTCAAATCCATTGTTACTGGCAAAACTATACAATGGGGTGAAGGAGGGGAAACTTTTACTGGTAAAACTATACAATGGGGTGAAGGAGGGGAAACTTTTACTGGTAAAACTATACAATGGGGTGAAGGAGGGGAAACTTTTACCTGATTCAATGAGAGACCCTTATAATACTAATCCTTAAACCAGGCAAGGACCTCCTTGAATGTTAGATTCCGCTTATCAATGCGGAGGCCAAAATTCTGGCAAAGGCACGGACTACCTATCTCGCACAACACCTGCCGGATATAATCTCTCCTGATCAAACATGCTTCATGCCGGGACATACCACAAATTTTAAAATAAGGAGACTGTTCACCAATATCTCCATAACCCATGATAACTCAGATGACAGACTAGTGGCCTCCTTACACAATGAAAAGGCCTGTGATTCAGTGGAGTGGGATTACATGTGGGCCACAATGAAGACAGTAGGACTACATTCCAAATTTATTGGCTGGGTGTGAGCTCATATACAGGATCAGAACCAACACCAAATTATAATAGGCCTTCTCGATTAGCAGTATATGGAGGGATTGCAGATAGGTACTAAAAAGGAAATCATCTCGATGTATGCAGATGATACCCTTCTTTACCTACCTAACCCAAATCAGGCACTCAATTTGTTGAACTTAATATTCAACCAATAATAAGCTATATAGAGACAAGAAAAGAGATGTGGTCAAATCTTCCACTTTCACTTATGGTGAAAATTAATACATTCAAAATGGTAATACTAGCAAAATTGATGCACATATTCAGCCAATCTCCGGTACTGATCTCAAATTCAACCTTTGTGAAACCACCTACCCTAGAATTCCCCTTACCACTTTACAACTCCCAGCAAATCAAAGTAGCCTAGCAGCCCCAAATCTTTTCCTTTACTACTTAGCATCACAACTCGCAGTAGCAAGAAGTTTGACTATATCTTCCTTTACAAATACAGCAACCCTTCTAGAGACACAATGGTTAGGTTCCCTATAATAATTTTAAAAATTGCTATATAGAGGTACAGTATAATAGGAAAGTCTCCACCCAATGAGAGAAACCATATAGTCCTGGTAAATAGCACTAACAGGACCAGTAACATAAAAAAAAAATGTTAACAAAAATGTGTGACTTTGTAACTAAAAAAAACACTAAGACTGTTTTAACTTTTAAAGCGCAAAGCTTTTATTAAAAAAAATTACTTACCGATTCTCTGCATGCGTTCCTCTTCAGAAACGGCAACGATCCATCATGCAGCGCTCGATTTATCCACCCTGGCTATCTCCTAAAAAATGCAGGGAGGAGAAATCGAGCACCACACAATGGATCATCGCCCTATCGCCATTTCTGAAGAGGAGCGCATGCAGAGAATCGGTAAGTAATTTCTTAATAAAAGCTTTGCGATTTAAAAGTTAAAACTTTCTTTGTTTTTTTTTTTCGATGCAAAGAAACAAATTTAAGGGGAAAAAATGATGTTACTGGTCCTTTAAGATTTTACCCCAAACCACATCAACGCTGCTCAGAATATACACCTCTTTGGTGCAATCCATGACAACAGCGGATTGCGAAAATACCATACCCGCATATCTGGGCACACTATAGCATAAAATACTAATTTTCTCTCCCCTTTTTTTTTCTCTCTACAATGTCATCAGGATCCAATTTAATCAAACACTGATATACACTACCCCAAGAATTCTAGTAATAGGAGTGCACAATGACTAGCCTCTATCTAATTTCTATGCCCAGCTGATACAGGTAGGGAGACCTCATTAAATAAACTGCAATCTAAATGGCAACAGGACATCCACCAACTTACCGTGGAGCACTGGGAGGATATACTTGACTCAACCTTTGAAGGATTTGTAAAGATAGGATGATGCAACTGAATTACCTACACCAGGTTTACCCAGCCCTGTGGTTACACAAAATGAGTCCTACCCTAAGTCAAGATTGCTCCAGGTCAACATTCCCCAGCAGACTTTAAACATATGGTGTGGAGTTGTCCCATAATTCACTCCTTTTGGGAGAAGGTAACCAAATTGATTTGAGTTAAAACAGATATTCCTGTGCTGTTGGAACCTGTTGAGGAAATATCACTACGAGCCCATCACAAGTTAATTTCCATGTTGTGTATGTATGCAAAAAAAATCAATAGCGGTGCACTGGAAATCCGGGGGGGGGGGGGAAACAACCATACAGTCTTGGAAACAGAAGATTGAGAAATCGATACCCTTACATATA
Source organism: Xenopus petersii (assembly GCA_038501925.1). Classification (NCBI taxonomy): domain Eukaryota; kingdom Metazoa; phylum Chordata; class Amphibia; order Anura; family Pipidae; genus Xenopus; species Xenopus petersii. The sequence continues at coordinate 163,054,286 of CM076672.1, forward strand.
TGAGAAGGGGGTGCCCAGAGAAGTTTAACGAGGTCAGGAAGTTATGGACAGATGAGGACCCAGAAGTGGGTTCACTCTATACAAATGCGATTTTGTTACTGTACACGGTTTTCTATATTGTAATGCATTGCATAGACTTTTCATCTTTCTTAAATTGTCATGTTCTCTATTTATTTGTTTTGGCATACTTTATTGTAAACTTGGCAACAAATGATTCAAAAAATGTATATGTAAATGTGACGCTCTGTAAGAATAAGAGCAAACAGTAACACTTATAGCCAGGAGGAGGATTTTGTTTCTGTTCTCAGGGCTTCCATGCTGCAGGAATTTCTGTATGTAGGCCTCCTTCTGGAACTGGTCACCCAGTGGCTTCTAGAAATTACCAATTACCAGCAGTGACAATTCCCTCCATTTATATTGAAAAGAATGTGAAATATGGGGGGGGGGCTTTACACTGCAACACACAAGGGGGTAATTCTGAGTTGAACTAATCTGGCACTGCCAGCATCTGCCAATGAGGATGAGATTTGGGGTGAGTGCTTATCTGTGCCCTGGGTACCCCTGGAACTATACTATTTGGTACAACTGTTTATCTGGGCCCTGGAACTATAGCAGGGAGACGGTTATCCCAATGTTTCTAAATATCTGTTACCTTGTTATGAGCTAAGGGAGTTCAGCCTGAAGGCCAATTAGGATGAGATTTGGGGGGAGTGCTGATTTGTGCCCTGGGTACCTCTGGAACTATAGCAGGGTGACTTACCTCAAGGTTTCTAAATATCTGTAACCTTATGAGGTAATGGGGCTCAATTTGAGAGACAGTTAGGGTGAGAATTAGGATGACTGCTTATTTGTGCCCTGGGTATGCCTGGAACAATAACAGGGCGACTGTTATCCCAATGTTTCTAAATATCTGTAACCTTATTATAAGCGAAGAGAGTCCAGCCTGAAGGCAAATTAGGATGTGATTTGGGGCGAGTGCTTATTTGTACCCTGGAACTATAGCAGGGTGTCTTTTACACTTTTTCTATATTCTTGTGACCTTCTTATGACTTAGGGTATCCTGCATAAATGTGGGAAAATTAAGGGGAATTTGACGCTAAAATGTCTGGAAGCCACAGCCTGACACTTCAAGAAGACGTAACAAAGTTATTACAGGTGTTACACCAGTACAATTTGCTCAAAGACACACATAGTACACAGGGTACGGTGTGTGTGATAGCATGGTTTCCTGTTAGACCAGAGAGTGTTATCCTGACCAGTCTCTACCAAGACAAAACTATGAATGGCTTCTGAGAGAAAACACCGTCCCTGGTTCAGTATTCCAATTCAAAGTACATTTGACAAAATAAGCACTTTATGGGTTTTATAAATGGTTTATTACAGAAGCTTGTTGTAAACATTACAAACTTTTTTTAAAGGTGAACTTTTATGGTTTTCAAAACAAAACAATAATAGCAAAAACATTACAAACTTTAATTGTTCCCCTACAAGCAAATGTTAAAAAGTCACTTTTTTTTACAACTATACACACACACTTGAAAACCGATGGTTATAGATTGTCTAATGGAGCTAGCCTAGTGATATAAGATGATATTATGCCATTAAAACAAAATACATCTACAGTTGTTCCATAGTACAAAACAATCATTTTCACAGAAACGACACCAACTCAGTTCTAAGTAAGGCACTAGTTTTGCCAATACTGAAATAGTTGTGGTTTAAAAGGGCTTTTACATGAAGAAATATCACTTAGTGTTTAATCAAGAGTAGTCAACTATTGCCCACAACTATAAGTGCTTGCCAAATGTGGCCAACTAATGGGGTAAAGGCAATTTGTCACAGAGCTTTCCAGTCAATAGGCTTTTTTCCCAGTCCCTGGAGGTAGGCATTCGTTTTGGAGAAATGACGACAGCCAAAAAAGCCTCTGTGGGCTGAGAGAGGAGAAGGGTGCACAGTTTGAAGAACATGGTGCCTTTTCTGCAAAAGACAAACAGTGAATATTTACATATACAAATCATATGACTACAGATGAAAGACTGGCAAGTTAAAAGCTAGTTCAAATATTGTTTATGCACTCAACACAAAAACTCCTTACTCTGTCAATATTGCTGCCTTTCTTCTGGGCATAGGCTCCCCACAGCATGAAAACCAACCCATCCATGTTCTTGTTTAGCCAGGATACCACAACATCTGTGAACTGTTCCCATCCACAGTCCTTGTGAGAGTTTGCATTATGAGCTCGCACTGTCAGCACAGCATTGAGGAGGAGGACTCCTGGCAGAAGGAAGGAAAAGAACATTATGAATGGTAGAGTTAATAGTATAGTATTAATAGTAATACTGTAACATTCCCCATGCACAAAAACAAAAAAGGAGGCATAAGATGGAAAAAGAAAATGTCAATTCACAATTGGTACTGTTCTGTACATGGTATAGTGCTTTAGTTGTGAATAAGGTTACATAGCAAAGAATTTTTTTTTTGCGGATGCGATCATAGGCAAAAACACTTTTTGCTTTGCGGCCTATACAGGACTTTTCTGACAGATGGGTAAAATATGTCAGAATAAGTCAAACAATCGGATCAGCCCAATAATTTGGCCCAGTGCAGGAGTTCTTAAATTAAGCATGTGTATGCTCATTTGATGACCTAATGAAATGTGCATTTCTTACAGTGTGTGCGCGCAGCTTAAGTCTCCATACAACCTGTGATCATAAAAGGTTTATCAAAAGCGTTCACAAGAGCTTTTCAAGTAGCTGCACAGCATCCCAAATTTGGATAAAGTGAATCCAAACTATTAATATAAAATGGATTTTCTCATGATTTTTATGGTGTAGTTTTAATTTTTAAATTACATGGTTTACAGTGCAAATAATTCACTCTACCATGTAACATTTCATTCCTGAACCAGCAAGTGTATTTATTTTTTTTTATTTTTAATATTGGTGTGTAGGCAGCCATAGTTTTTGACTGGTCATATGCTTTCAGAAAGAGCCAGCACTTTAGGATGGAACTGCTTTCTGGCAGGCTGTTGTTTCTCCTACTCAATGTAACTGAACGTGTCGCAGTGGGACCTGGTTTTTACTATTCAGTGCTGTTCTTAGATCTACCAGGCAGCGGTTATTATGTGTTAGGGAGCTGCTATCTGGTTACCTTCCCATTGTTCTGTTGTTTAGCTGCTGGGGGGGGGAAAGGGAGGAGGTGATATCCCTCTAACTTGCAGTTCAACAGTAAAGAGTGACTGAAGATTATCAGAGCACAAGTCACATGACTTGGGGCAGCTGGGAAACTGATAATATGTCTAGCCCCATGTCAGATTTAAAAATTAAATATAAAAAGAAAAAATATGTTTTCCCTTTTGAGAAGTGAAAAATTCTGCTGGAGCAGCACTATTAACTGAAAAAAGTATGTTTTCCCATCCCTTTAAGCAACATTTGAGCAGTGGATAAATGAAGGTAACATTTTTTTCATATGCTAAAGTTTTTTTGGGGGGGGGGGCATTTTGGTTGATTAAGGGCAAGAAAAACACACATCATTTATTTTTCTGCAGGGTAAAGGAGACAGGCCAGATATCCACTCAATTCTTAACCAAAATGTTTTATTTTAGAACTTATCTATTCAAGGAGGAATAGTTCCTTACTAATCACAATGTGTCATACTCTAAACATGCACAGCGTATAATTGCTCTTACCTTGTTTGGCCCAGCCTGTGAGATCCCCATGACCTGGGCGTGAAAATCCTTCGATATCGGTTTCTAGTTCTTTGTACATATTCACTAAGCTGGAACATTTTATGCAAAATTGTAACAGAAGTAATGTACAATGAACAAAGCAAAATAGTTTACCGCATATAAATATACTGGGATAATTCCAATTTTATGGTGTTGTTTTTGTAATACAATACTACTCTGAGTGTGCCTTGCAAAAACTCATTCTGCCATTTGAAAATGTCCTTTCAAATTATTCTTGTTTCTTTTAATTTTTAGTTTTAATAATGATTAGTTGGCAGCCATCTCATTTCATAATGCATGCTCCTGAACTAGCAGAATCAGCCAGCAAGGCATTATGGAAGGCCTTTTAGGTAACTTATACATCAGAAATTCAATTCTAAATTCCAGGTCTTCCAGCTGGGTGCTATGCAGATTATTTTTTTTTTTTTTTTTTTTGCTTTTAGGAAGAATAACCACCTATACGAACAGTGTTGGCAATTTCCATTATGGTTATAAAATACTGTTAGCAAGCCAAATAATATTAAATGAAAATTACATAGAGAATTGAAAGGCAGACTTCTACCTGTCACCAATCCACGTATGCTAGTGGCACAAAGTGCGTTTACTCCTTTAGTGTAAATATGCTGGCTATACCATAATGCGTTTTGCACACTAGGCAGGAGAATGTATGTATTCATATAATAGGAGGGGTCACTTTCCAGTTAGTAACAATGGGGAAAGGGTTAAGTAAACCCACATACACAGAAACTTTTGCTTTCTTTCATGGGTGTATGTTATAACATAGCAACTCTATGAACGGCGTAGGAGTAAACGTATTCATTACATTTATAGTATATACTGATTTGGAAAGTGATCAGTATGCTCCTGTGATCCCAGAACTTAATATTTTGTGCTGTGCAGTCTGTACATCAATCCTTCAACTCCGACTGCTCAGTTTATGGCACCTCAGACTCTACTGTTTTTAATATATTAATGTATTGTCCATATTGTTTGAAAGAACACAACATACAAGGCATTTCATCACTGCCAAAGCTTAGCAATTTTAAAGTTATATGAAGATGGTGTCAGCTTTTGGGAACCAAAGTAGTGCCTAGGATGCGGACTTACTACCCTATTGGCCATCCAAGCTTGTCACTGCCAGCATAAGGATACCGTTTAAAGTTTGGGTCTAGATTTATAACTAAGCCTATGGCTTTTTATTTAAGAATCTACAAACATTCCTTAACCCGTTACGTGCGAGCAGAATTTCACATTTCATTTGCACTCAGTGGCAGATTTTTTTTTTGAACATTTTGTAGGGGAATTTCTAGTTTGCCTTAGAAAACTATACATTGTTTTTTTCTGTGTGAGTTTATGTATTTCCACTTCTGAAACGACATTTAGAGCTCTAAATACTGCAGAAAATTAGAAATTCACATTTTTTATGATAAGGATTTATAGCAGAATTTTTTTTTTTATTTTATGCACATATGACCACCTAACAAATGAATTCCTCTGGCAAAAAGGGTGGGGCAATAGTTCAATCAGCTACATATAGAAAACATGTGGCTTTCCTGCTTTGAAGTGTAATGGAGACATTCTAATATGCATTAGTGGATTTGAGGGATCCATCCAAAAATAGGGTATATAGGGTATTTCATAACATAACAAGAGACTGATGTGTCCTCTCATATGGATCCATACAAAAAACATGAAAAAAGGATACCTGGGTGGAGGTGGGACTGGCTTCTTGACACTAAAGCAAAGACCATGAGCTTGATTTGGTCCATGATAAGGATCTTGGCCTAAAATAACAACCTTTACCTAGACAAAGAGCCTCATATTAATAATAATTATGCAAAAAATTGAATTATACACATAATATTATAAGGTGGAGAGAAGTGTACAAACATTAACATCAAAATGGATGAAATATGGCAGAATATTTTTACATAATAAATTTTAGGCAAAGAAGAGATTTACTCATCTGTTAACCAGTGGCATACAAGGTGTTCCGTACATAGATGCGGGCAGATAACAGCTGTCAGACAGAGGTCCTAACCACCTGTCAGACCTTTTATTATGTGGTCTCTTCATGCCACAAATTTAGTGTAAGGTGAATGTTGAATTTCAGATCAATCATAAAAATCAGTATCTTTAGCAAAGTTTTGCAATGTGGAGTAGAAAACCATTTACTCATGGTAGATTATCAGATTGTGTTGTTTCAATACATGTTTAGGACACAAAATTCAGGCAGTGTTGGTTTTGCAGTAAGTTAAATGTAGGCCATGAAAATTTGTGTGCAGTATTTTCATTCTGAGGTCTCTACATGCCACATACTTTAGTAACACTATGCATACTGGGCATCAAACAGATTGGAAGATGCAGAGCAAACATTTATATTTTGTCTAGGTACCCAAGGATATGCGAGAGGTGAGATGCTGTCATTTCTAATCTTTGAATAACTTTTCACTTTTTTCAGTTTCGTATTTTGGAGTAAAACGATATAATGGACTAAAGGCTTTTACTATACACAGTCTCGCTCAAAGCAAAGTAATACAGAAATGGTTGCGGATATGGAAGTGAAAGAAAGAACATGAATAGCTTGCACAGCACCCTGACCTCAACACAACTAACACCCGTGGAACACCAAATGCAAGTCAAGCCCAATAGCAGATCCTAACAATGTTTGGGCAGGATAACAACCTTGTACACAAATTAAGGTCCATACAGAATTGATTTGCAGAGAGGGAGGGGGACCCAACTAAACATTTGTGGGATAAATTGAAACTGTGATGGTAGCCAGGCCTGATCCCCAACATTAGTGTCCAATCACTTATGTATGAATTAAATAAAATCACACCAACATCTAGTGGAAAGCCTTCCCCAAAAGAGTAGAAAGTTGAATTAGCAGGAGGGATGCACCAAATCCATGATTTGGTTCGGGATTCAGCCAGGATTTGGTCTTTTTCAGCAGGATTCGGCCGAATCCTTCTGCCTGGCCAAACTGAATTTGCATATGCAAATTAGGGGTGGGGAGGGAAATCGTTTGACTTTGTCACAAAACAAGGAAGTGAATGTTTCCTACTCTGCACCCCTAATTTGCATATGCAAATTAGGATTCCATATTCGGCCAAATCTTTCGCAAAGGATTCAGGGGTTCAGCCGAATCCAAAATAGTGGATTCGGTGCATCCCTAATAGCAGCAAAGAGAGGACCAACTCCATATTAAAGGTTTATTTGTTTTTTACATAAAAAAAAAAACACTTTCCAGCATTCAAATGGGGGTCACTGATCCTATCTAAAAATAAATGCTCTGTAAGACTACACATTTATGGTTTTTGCTACTTTTTCTATTCAGGTCTTCTCCTATTCATATTGCAGTCCCTTATTCAAATCAATGCATGGTTGCTAGGGTAATTTGGACCCTAGCAAGAAGATTGCTGATAGACAGCTGCTGAATAAGATGCTAAATAACTACAAAAAACAAATAATAAATCAGCCAATTGCAAATGGTCTCAGAATATCACTCTCTACATCATACTAAACGTTAACTCAAAGGTGAACAACCCCTTTAATCCCCTTGGTTCTGGAAAAAGATGTTGGCCAGACACTTACATCTTTGATGTCAACCATTTGTGTCCAGGTGAATACCTCTTCTGGGGGTGGATAAACTGTGCATTTCTTTCTCTCTTCTGCAATGAAATTTGATATCTGAAAGAAAACATATTGCCTTTTTAAATCCCTCATCTGGGATGATCCACCAACCTGCAGGGATGTCCAGACCTAACATACAATAACCTGTTCATTATATCAGTGAAACTGTGCTTAAAGGGGAACAATCACGGAAATAAAAATGTAATTAAGCTTCAGCATACTGAAATAAGAAACTTTCTAAATACAAACAATTAAATAGTCTGCATTGTTTCTGATCATGCAGCAGTTGGGTGTCATATTAATTGACAGTTAGATCCAATATATCTTATGGGGGTGGGGGGGTCCATTTGCCTAGAAGATGTATTAGAGCTCACTATTAAAAGGATTTGTGCAAAATGCTATTATTTTGTTAGATTTTGTTTGCACTGGAATCAGTCATTTGAGTGAGCTCTAATTCTGCTAGGAAAGTAAGCCCTCCTATAAGATATACTGGATCTGTCAATGATTATCTGACACCCAACTGCTGCATGAAGACAGAATGAAAAATGAACTAATATGGAGCAGGCACTCAATAAAGGCAAACTTCCACCAGGCAATAGTTCAAAGTGAAAAGAGTCTAGTGTCCACAACCTGACGCGTTTCGTGTCATAAACACTTAATCATAGCCTAAACTCACAGAGCCATGCCTCAAATATTTAAACAAAGGTGAACCAATCAGATCATCACACCAATTATGTACCCACTCAATACAAGAAACGTTACTCTTGGGTAAGTAGATAATTGGTGTGATGATCAGATTGGTTCACTTTTGTTTAAATATTTGAGGCTTGGCTCTGTGAGTTTAGCCTATGATTAAGTGTTTATGACATGAAACGCGTCAGGCTGTGGACACTAGACTCTTTTCACTTTGAACTATTGCCTGGTGGAAGTTTGCCTTTATTGAGTGCCTGCTCCACATTGGTTTGTCAGTTTGTCCGCCCCCCATGCTGAGGGCTCAGGGCGGTGCACCTGGGCCACTTCCCCTGTGTGGTGAGTAACCTTTATACTATTTGGAGACCCTGACACCACAGAATGAAAAACAGATGCTGAGAGAGGGATAGTGAAGCTAAACTTGATGATTTCAGAGACGATGCAGAATATTTGTTTGTATTTATAAAGTTTCTTATTTCAGTATGCTAAAGCTTAGATTTCATTTTCACTATAGTTCCCCTTTAAAGAGGTCACATGACCCAATAAAATGTGTATCTACTTCATGTTGCAAAATATGAGGATATAATAAGAAGTCACAGTAGAGTTCCATTATCTAAAAGTACTAACAAAGTTGTGTATTTTCAGTGGCTTCCACATGGCTTTTACCTTGACAAAGTAAGGTTTTGCAAACTCAGCCAGCAGCTCCTGTTTCCAGCTCTCCCCCAGACCCTGGGGCGCATGGCGGGCTGCGAGTTTCTGCAAAGCAGCGGCCTTATTCCTCTGCATGCGCTCCAGCTGCTCGGGGCTGAGGGGAGGAGACACTGCTGAGGGGATGTCATTCTCATTGGACGGCCTGCTCTTCTTCACAGGAGTGGTCTGAGGAACAAACGCACACACAGCACGGGTAAGGATTACTGAGGTGCAAGCGCTTAGCGCTACGGAGAACGCCGGACGTCGTATTGTGCGTGCGATAGTCATCACAGTTTGCGTCAGTGATTAGCGGCACGTTAAATTGCTCTCAACTCCACTCCAGCCTGTGCGGAACAATATCCCTGTTCACAGTAAATAGCAGGGGCTCCACTATACACACTAAAACATCACGAATAACATTGACATGCCTTGCGACAGCCCACTAAGGCCCCGCCCACTTCCGGATGTAACACCTAGCACACGGACTTTTCACTGCAATAATATTCACGCCCACAAACTTCCCATTGGCTATCGTGACCGAGGGGTTTGTCTGCGTGAATTCACTATCCATGTGGATGCTGTTGCTGGGAGCACTAGTGCAACAGGAGCAACTGGGAATCACTTTGTGTAAAATACTGTAGCGTGGGGCGGGAACTGTGAACAGACAGTTTAGATAAAACACCATTCGGCAGTATAAGAAAGGAGATTAATATCCTCACCCGCTGGCCAGCAAGGGAGAAGAGGAATCTACAGCTTACACAGAACAGAGCCATATTGATTTAAAATCAGGTGGGCTCTGGGCACATGCCCCATTAACACTATTGTTAAAGCAGCCCTGCCCTCACCTCTCCCGCCTTGCACTGACTGAGCCCTCACCTCTCCCGCCTTGCATGAGTCCTCTCCGTCCCACACCGTAGATGCAGCTCTCTTCTTTACTGCAGCCCCGAAAAACGAGTTAATGGTTCTCTGGCCGATCATCGTGCCCCGGGAAGTGCCTGGAATGATCCCAGCACCGATTCGCTGTTTCGTCCCAATGCTGTAAGGTCGTTTGGCGCCAAGTTTCGGAGAGCACCGGTGGGATGGGAAAGGGGAGGTGTTCGGACATTACTGACAGCGTGGGCTGGCGAATGGGAAGGCTCGTTTTTCTTTGGTGTCATTCTCCTTAGGGAATAGTACGGTGGCCATTTTAGGACATTCAAACTGCACCTATGCGATAACAGTGGATACCTCTGCTCATTTCTCTGCCTTTGCGTGTTGAAGCCAGCTCGACTTCCTCTTCCTCTCTCTGCTCCATGCCACTTCCTGCTCAGTGATGATGTCACACGCAGTTGCTTTACAGCACAAGCTCTGAAATGTCCTGTGCTCCAGTCAGTACTTGGAGCAGGCGGACACATTTGGCAGCTTGTTGCGCTCCTGAGCTTTCTCCTGTCAGTGGCTGGAAATCTTGCGTAGTTCGTTCTCTTCCAACCGGATCGCAAGGGAGGTAAGAGCTGCTACAGAAGCAGGGTGGTCTGTTGTTTTATGTTGGCCAGGGAATGGCAGGTGGTCAGTGCCCCCAGTGAGTTATGAGTGCCCTTCACTGCACACATACAGTTCTATAAATCATGTTGAAGTTTCCATTATCAACTGCTCTTAAAAGTATGCAGTTAGGTGGAACTATAACTCACCACATATAAAAAACAGGTGCTCATTAAGTAATAAATACAGTTGAACTATTAATGACTAGCAGTGTGCCTTCTAGGATCACTCTGAACTGAAACACTAACATTAATGATGATTAAATACTGGAAAGCTGAAACCAAACCCAGGCTACCACTCTCCCAAAGTATAGACGCCCCTGTAATGCCAAATTAGAAACTGGCTATCATATTTATTTTATTATCTATTAAAGGGGTGGTTCACCTTCAAACAACTAGTTGTTTTCATATAGATCACTAGAAATAATGATTTTTTCCTATGACTTAATATTTTCTATGTGTGGCCGTTTTTCTGATATTGAAGTGTAAAATGTCATTTTTCACCTTCTGAAGCAGCTCTGGGAGGGGGGTGTCGCCGACCCTATAAACTGTTTTAAATGGATACATTTAGTTGATACATGTTTTATCTGTGTCCCTGATGAGCAGAATCTCTGGGTTTTATTACAGGCAGCTGTTAGAATTGATAGAATAGTTGCTAATACTGCAGAGATGCCGCTGAGAAATGTTTTAACTCAATGTTGCAAAAGTGTAACAGTTTAGTCTGCGCCTGAATTACTGAGCTGCCAGACTGAAACGCCAGAGACATAAACATTCAACTTTAAACTTAGATTTTGGAAAAACGGTAAAAAAAGAAATAATGGAAAGTAATTGAAAAAAGTCTTTATTCTGGGGAACAATCTAAAAACAACTGAATTGAAAAAAAGTGTTTGGAAGGTGAACAACCCCTTTAAATGACCACTTCTGACATCAGCAGTAGCCATATATAACACAACATAGCTATCTACAGGGCTCTCTAAATGAGGTTGCAGTGTAGTCTAATCCACTTCAATGTTGAATTGCTCCAGTTAAGCACACAAACTTTCTCCAAATTTATTTGTGAAATAGTGTGCAGTATGAATATACCTATGAACCATATTTTCAAAGAATAAGGAGCTGTAGTCTGCAGTCATTTGATTGGTCTCCTCTGCAGGTGTAACATGATGAAGAATTGGGGTATGATTGGTGGCATTGCAGCTGCTTTAGCTGCTGGAATATATGTTTTGTGGGGCCCCATATCGGACAGAAAGAAACACAGGAAAGGTAAGACTTTCTTTATAAAGCTAGATTTAGTAAATATTTATGTTTGAAGAAACATTTTGCAGAAAAGTAAATGAGGTTGGTAAAGCTACAAAATGCAGCACTTGGCAGGCATAATGTGAGAATAAAAAGCAATATTTTGTAAATGTAATACAGTAGATATAAAAAGTATACCTATAACAATGCCAAGGCAGCAAAAAGTAGAAAGATGAATTTGGTCTATTTGACTCTTTTGTAAGAGGTGCTTCATTAAAGGGGTATATAGTTTTTAATGTTAGTGTTTAATTTGGAGGAGGAATAGCTGATGGCATTATCCTGCTGGTGCCTATGGAAAAAAATACTAGCAACACAATGTATGTCACACAAATGGCAGACCTTTTTATAGAGATTACTGTTTTGGGTAAAGCTTTGTTTTATCATTAAGAATTCTAATGCAACATTACATATAAACATACCCTGTTTACTGTTTTTAGGTCTTGTACCAGGCCTATTAAATTTGGGAAACACCTGTTTTATGAACTCTCTGCTCCAGGGTCTGGCTTCCTGCCCATCTTTCATCAGCTGGCTGTCGGGTTTCACATCACAGTACAGAGAGGAGCACAGCACTACAGAGCAACGGCACCTTTCTGTTACCTTGCTGAATCTCCTAAAAGGTAATGATGTGCATAAGAGTGTCACATTGTTAGAGAAGGGTGTTTTAATGTATTTCCCAATAATACTGGCAATTCTAGTTCCAGCATCTGTAGGATTACAAGTATTCCAAGCATTATTAAACGTTTTGAAGTTAGCTTCCATGGTTTAACATTATCTGTGGGGCAAATTTACTTAAGGTCGAATATCGAGGGTTAATTAACCCTCGATATTCGACTGCCGAATTGAAATCCTTCGAATATCGAAGTCGAAGGATTTACCGCAATTCGTTCGATCTAATGAAAAATCGTTCGATTAAATCCTTCGATTCGTTCGATTCGAAAGATTTTAATCCATCGATCGAACGATTTTTCTTCGAGCTAAAAAAGATAGCAAAGCCTATGGGGACCTTCCCCATAGGCTAACATTGACTTCGGTAGCTTTTAGGTCGCGAACTAGGGGGTCGAAGTTTTTTTTTTAAAGAGACAGTACTTCGACTATCGAATGGTCGAATAGTGTAACGATTTTTAGTTTGAATCGTTCGATTCGAGGGTCGAAGTAGCCCATTCAATGGTCGAAGTAGACACATTCAGTTACATTGAGAAGGAAAAACAGGAGCCTGCCAGAAAGCATTTCTCTCCTAAAGTGCAGGCACAAGTCACATGACCAGGGGCAGCTGGGAAATTGACAAAATGTCTAGCCCCATGTCAGATTTCAAAATTGAATATCTGAAAATCTGTTTGCTCTTTTGTGAAATGGATTTCAATGCAGAATTCTGATGGAGTAGCACTATTAACTGATGCGTTTTGAAAAAAACATGTTTTCCGATGACCGGATCCCTTTAAACCTCTGTAGTTAACTTTCACTGTATGATATGTGCATAATTTAGCAACAGTGATTTTCAGGTAATTACTACAACCCTTATAGTTTTAACATGTGCTGAATACATACAGTTTTAATTATAAGCAATGTGACTGTCAGACTTATATTTTGTATTTAAAAAGTTTTATGCAAGAACATATGGTCAACATAAAAGGAAACATGGGAAAGCATTTCCTTGAATTCTAGTGGTCAAAACAAAATGTTTATTCTAATCTTATAAAAACTGAGAACATTGTTACTCACATTATATTGCATAAAAAACTGTGCAATGTTATATTATAAAGATCTTTTTTTAGTTCCTCGTGGTTTGAAGAAAGGCAAATGCTACTGTTTTTCTTTATATGATATAAATATCAGGCATAATGAAACAAAAAAAAATCATTTGAATGTTACCCCCCCAGATGCATTAGTAGTTAGTCTATGCCAGGACTAATATAATGAAATATCACACACACACACACACACTGCTTTTCCAGATTAAAAACTATTTAGTGTTTATGTGGTATTTAAGATCATGTGTTGAAGCTATAATTTCAGAGCCTGGGACAATTTTATCTATTCTCCTGTAGCTCTGGCCAACCAAGGGGTTACCGAGGAGGAGGTTTTGGACGCTAGCCCTCTCTTGGAAGTCCTCAGGGCTCACAGGTGGCAAATCTCTTCCTTCGAAGAGCAGGTCAGTGATAGAACTCTGACATCTGATCATTATTATCAGGAGATGCAGAAAGTATTACTACAGCATGGCAGCCTGAATATGGTTCCAACAGAATGTGAAAAACTGGATTGTGCGTGTGGGTGAGGGCAAACAGTTGCTAAGCATTACAAAGTCCTAAAGATATACCCAGTGCCTACCACTAGCCTCACTGATAAATAGTTAACGTTTAATTGACTTTTTCCATCAGCAAAACTGTAACAGTCCACCTGTTGCTGCTTACAAAAACCTTCAAACTTCTACAATTGAAGCTTTAAAGGCTAATTCAAGTTAGTTCTGTAATTTTAAAGCTTTCAGCTTGCTTACGTGATTTTGCTAAACTATCCGTTTCTGCAGTCCTTGTTTATTTAACTTTTTGTAGTATTATTTTGCTAATTAAAATTTTTGTGAGTGATGTACTAACATTCTCTGCCTATCTAAGGTGGTGCTATCAAGTGACTAACATTGGCCTATGCATGTTTGTGTATGAACTTTTATTACAGCTAAGGATTCCACTGTTTTTAATTAACTTTTAAATACATGATTATTTTACTACTTATATATTTTTTTGAGTATTTATTATTTCTGTGTGTTGTGAACTGTATTGAAAACATTGTTTCATTGAGTGATGAACTGTATGATTACATACAGTGCTATTAACCAGCATGCTGCTTGGCTAAGCAGTGATTTTGGCTGCTGCAGGGGTTGCTTGGCTCTACCAACAGCAGTTGTTTGCAGCCTGAGTTTCGTCACTAAAATTCATGGTTACTTTCCTGCACGTATATCTTGCTCTATACACTGATACAGAATAGTTGATGACAAAGCATTTGACAAAGTGTTTGTTAATGATAGAATTAATATAATAATAATATTAATAATATAAATATATATAAATATATATATATATATATATATATATATATATATATATATATATATAATATAATAATATTAATTATATATATATATATATATATATATATATATATATATATATATATATATATATATATATATATATATATATATATATGTCTTTTTATAGTCTATGTATGAGTGCTTCATACATTTTTTTTTTTTTTTTTTTGCTACTTTTTTACATCCATAATGCATACAGGTACATACATTAACTTGTTGGTCTGATTATGCAGGATGCCCATGAGCTGTTCCATGTGTTAACTTCATCATTAGAAGATGAGAGGGATCGTCGTCCTCATATCACTCATCTTTTTGACCTAGATTCTCTGGAAGTAAGTGTTCATAGATGGGGTTGGGGTTACATTTAGATTTTGACATTTCTATTTCCCAATTACATTAGTAGTTTGGTTTAGCTTTTGTGCAGTCTTTATTTTTTTTTTTTCGAAGTATAAAGGCACAGCTGTTGTTTTAATGTGTTTTATAATATAAATCAACATCTGGTGTCATTCATTTGCTAGGTTTACTTGTATTAATATTCAAGTACTTTCCTACTAAATTAACTAAGATTTTTTCACTATATCTATATGCACTATATGGGCGAATTGCCCTTAAAGTGGACCTGTCACCCAGACACAAAAACGGGTTCCCTTTAAGTCTCTTGTTGTCCAAGCACAGTATTGTATTATGGAGAAACAAACATAAATTTGAGGTTCAAAATACTACCAGACTTTAGTAATCCACCCAGTGTTATGTACAAGATAATTTTGCATTAACCAGCTGCATCCCCATATAAGTATAATCATATGAAAAAGTTTGGGAACCCCTCTCAGCCTGCATAATAATCTATTCCACTTTCAACAAAAAAGTTTTTTTGTCTTTCATTTCCCAGGAACATCTGAATATTGAGGTGTTTTCTGAACAAAGATTTTTAGTGAAGCAGTATTCAGTTGTATGAAATTAAGTCAAATGTGAAAAACTGTCTCTGCAAAAATTTGGGTACCCTTGTAATTTTGCTAATTTGAATGCATGTAACTGATACTGCTAACTGGCAAAACCAAATTGGTTGGTTTATCTTGTTAATCCTTGAACTTCATAGGCAGATGTGTCCAATCATGAAAAAATGTATTTAAGGTGACCAATTGCAAGTTGTGCTTTTGTTTGACTCTCCTCTGAAGAGTGTCAGCATGGGATCCTCAAAGAAACTCTCAAAAGATCTGAAAACAAAGATTGTTCAGTATCATAGTTTAGGGGAAGGCTACAAAAAGTTATCTCCGAGAAATATATAATCAGGAAATGGAAGGCCACAGGCACAGTTGCTGTAAAACGCAGGTCTGGCAGGCCAAGAAAAATACAGGAGCGGCATATGCGGAGGATTGCGAGAATGGTTACAGACAACCCAAAGATCACCTCCAAAGACCTGCCAGAACATCTTGCTGCAGATGGTGTATCTGTACATCGTTCTACAATTTAGTGCAATTTGTACAAAAAAACTTCTATTTGGCAGGGTGATGAGACGGAAGCCCTTTATGCACTCACGCCACAAACAGTAGCTTGTTGTATGCAAAAAAAATTGAGTTGTTTGGTCATAACAAAAAGCGCCTTGCATGGCGGAAGAAGAACACTGCATTCCAAGAAAAACACCTTCTGCCTACTGTCAAATTTGGTGGAATTTTGTGGTTCCATCATGCTATGTGGCTGTGCAGCTAGTTCAGGAACTGGGGCCCTTGTTAAAGTCGAGGGTCTGATGATTTCAGCCCATTATCGACAAATTCTTCAGGATAATATTCAAGCATAAGTCACAAAGTTGAAGTTATGCAGGGGTTGGATATTCCAAAATTACAATGACCCTAAACACACATCGAAATCTACATTTATACAAAGGGAGAAGTACAATATTCTGGAATTACCATCACAGTCCCCTGACTTGAATATCATCGTAAATCTATGCGATGATTTGAGGCAGACTGTCCATGCTCAGCAGCCATCAGATTTAACTGAACTGGAGAGATTTGTATAGACAAATGGTCAGAAATGCCACCCTCATGAATCCAGACACTAATCAAAGGCTATAGGAGGTGTCTAGAATAGGGATGCACCGAATCCACTTTTTTGGATTCGGCCGAACCCCCGAATCCTTCACGAAGGATTCGGCCGAATACCGAACCGAATCCGAACCCTAATTTGCATATGCAAATTAGTGGTGGGAAGGGAAAAAGTTTTTTACTTCCTTGTTTTCTGACAAAAAGTCATACAATTTCCCTCCCCGCCCCTAATTTGCATATGCAAATTAGGATTTGGATTCGGTTCGGCCGGGCAGAAGGATTCGGCCGAATCCGAATCCTGCAGAAAAAGGCCGAATCCCGAACCGAATCCTGGATTCGGTGCATCCCTAGTCTAGAGGCTGTTACATTTGCAAAAAGAGGCTCAAGTAAGTATTGATGTAATATCTCTGTTGGGGTGCCCAAATTTATGCACCTGTCTACTTTTGTTATGATGCATATTGCATATTTTCTGTTAAGCCAATAAACTTTGTCACTGCTGAAATACTACTGTTTGCATAAGGCATGTATATACTATTAAAAGTACTTTGAAAGCCTAGCCAATGAAACAAAACTCCAAAGAATTAAGAGGGGTACCCAAACCTTTTCATATGACTGTAATTGAAGCAAAATCCTAAATGATGGTACGTGATTTTTTTTTTTAATACATAATGGTTGGTACCTAGGGTGCATCTAACAAATAAGGAATTGCTTGTTTTCAATGGACTCTATGGGAACTGTTAATAGCATATTTGGGAACTTTTTTGGATTTCTGGATAACCGATTCCTTACCTGTATTGCAGTTTTTATTATTGTACAAGCGACATATTGGCATGCAACTAGTCTTTGCAGCTTGTTAATAATTGAGCTAGAAGCTGTTTAACTAATCATTGCTATAGTATCAGCCTGTGTATATGTATATAGACAGAAAAGTGTCCTGAAGATCTGTGCAATGAAGGGAGTTGAGGAGCAGCGATGTAAGCCTAGTCTTTATCTATACTTGCATGATATCTTGGTTAATGTTTCATTTGTTGAAAGTGGCCATATCCTCATTAATATGTCATTGGTGATGGACTATAGATGTACTGTACATATTTTTGAGTGTGCTAATTTATTGCCATTTAATAGGAAATGGTCAATCTATGCCATCAGAACTCTTTGCATAGTGACCGTGGATCCTTCAGACCTTATGTTTTGCATAGCCATTTTTTTACATAAGTTTGTGATTTTGTTTTTCAGTTGCCATTGGAACCTCAAGGGCAAATCCATTGCAGGACACAAGGTAGTTCTTTTTTAAATTCATAAGCCCATTTTGGTTTATATACTTAATTTACAAGTTGTTTACAGCATATTGGGTTCTCCAGCCTGTGATTGCTGACGGGATCTGGGAATTACAGACTAGTAACAGCGGGAGAACCTGTGCTCTCATAGAGTGTTTCATATGCCAGAGTAGTAACAAGTGAGCAAATTCAAGCAAAATGCACTGTTATAGCATTTTACAGCATTAAGTTACTCCTAAATCCTTTTCAGTGCCTGTCTACCCTATCCCTAGCCATTGGAAATCTCAGCATCCATTTCATGGGAGACTTACAAGTAATATGGTGTGCAAGCATTGCCAACACCAGGTAAGTGTCAGTCATATTTGTTTTTTTTGGGCAACTTTGGCAAAGCCATATATGTTAAAGAGGATAGTTTACAGCTAAGTGTAACCAGTAAAGGTGGCCATACATGGGCAGATTAAAGTTGCCGATTATCGGTCCTTCCCACTGGTCCCCCCGATTGATATCATGCCTGATATCAATCAGGCAGGTTTAATTTTTCCTGTGATCGAGGACCGCATTGGATAGTTGATGCGGTCCTATGACCCGTTGGCGCCCGTTCTCTTCATTGTAATTCTATATCCTGATATAAACGCCAAACGAGCAGATTTTATTGTGTATGGCCACCTTAAGTTACATAGTTACATAGTTAAATCGGGTTGAAAAAAGTCCATCAAGTTCAACCCCTCCAAATGAAAACCCAGCATCCATACACACACCCTTCCCTACTTTCACATAAATGATAAATACCCATTTCTATACTAACTATAGAGTTTAGTATTGCAATAACCTTTGATATTATGTCTGTCCAAAAAAATCATCCAAGCCATTCTTAAAGGCATTAACTGAATCAGCCATCACAACATCACCCGGCAGTGCATTCCACAACCTCACTGTCCTGACTGTGAAGAACTACCTAAGTTGCTTCAAATGAAATTTCTTTTCTTCTAGTCTAAAGGGGTGGCCTCTGGTACAGAGATCCACTTTATGGGTAAAAAGTTCCCCTGCTATTTGTCTATAATGTCCTTTAATGTACTTGTAAAGTGTAATCATGTCCCCTCGCAAGAGCCTTTTTTTTCCAGAGAAAACAACCCCAACCTTGACAGTCTACCCTTTTAAGTCTTCCATCCCTCTAACCAGTTTAGTGGCACTTAGTCTCTGCACTCTCTCCAGCTCATTTATATTCCTCTTAAGGACTGGAGTCCAAAACTGCACTGCATACTCCAGATGAGGCTTCACCAGGGACCTATAACGAGGCATAATTATGTTTTCATCCCTTGAGTTAATGCCCTTTTAATGCAAGACAGAACTTTATTTGCTTTAGTAGCCACATAATGACACTGCCCAGAATTAGACAACTTGTTATCTACAAAAACCCCTAGATCAGGGGTAGGCAACCTGAGGCTCAGTCTTGCAGCTTTGCCAGGTCGGCTATACAGCCCTCGCACCTGCTGGCAGCTGCTTGAGTGTGTGACCGGGGTAAGTTAACGGTTAGCTTAACGCAGTTGCACACTCAGGAAGCCGCCAGCAGGTGCGAGGGCTGTATAGACGTGACAGGGAAGACCGAGCCGCAGCAAGATGATTCATCATGGTCCTTACCGCGGTCACAAACTCAAGACAAAAGAGGGAAGATCAGCATTGAACTTCAGAAACAGAATTTACATTTAATAGGGCTATTCAGTGTTTAATTTATTTCAAAGTAGGCCTACACATACACACTGCACTTCTGTTTGTTGTATTCTGTTGTTGTAACAGTTACAATTGAAAAAAGGTTAAAACTTTTAAAAGTTTATAATCTGTTTTATGTTTTGTGGCTCCAGACTATTTTTCTTTAGGGGAAGAGGGGGCAAAATAGCTCTTTTGATAGTAAAGGTTGCTGACCCCTGCCCTAGATCTTTCTCATTTAAGGAAACTCCCAACACACAGCCATTTAGTGTATAACTTGCATTTATATTATTTTTGCCAAAGTGCATAACCTTGCATTTATCAACATTGAACCTCATTTTCCAGTTTGTTTCCCTGTTTACCAACAAATCTCTCTGCAAAGTGGCAGCATCCTGCATGGAACCTATAGTTCTGCACAACTAATACATTTAAGATAAATGTATTCATTTTATTATTTGTTAAATATAGCAAATATTTGAATCGACTGAACATAAAGAAAAGCATTACACCTGCATCAGGCACACACCATTGAATTCTTAATACTTGCTCTTACTTCCTGGACTGTCCTGCAATTATAATACAGTAAAATACAGTGTGATGATTTGCTTGAAAATAATACAGATGGAAGCAAGTTCCCATAAATAACTATACTTGGTAAGGCATAGTTGGGGGAAAAAAAGGTCTCTAAGTGAGATACTTTATATCCTAATGAATTATATTTAGAAAAGGGGATAAGATGCTAAAGAGGTGCCATATTTTTCTCGATTATAAATGGTTTGTATGCTTGGTTTCCATAAAAAAATATATATTTGCCCTTTATTTTCCTATCTGGTTTCCAGATAACAGATCGCATACCTGTACTAGGAAAAAAAAAAGTATAAAGGTAGTTTCTGATTTATGAGTATTGGTCTTCATTTTCAGTAAACTTTAGTATTGGGGGAGGGGTTAACTGTACTAACCAGCTAGATCTGGATACCTGATAAGAACGCACATAAAAGGTCTGCATATAGAGGACACTTGATATTGTGTTTATATTGTTAATTCTTGTCCACATGAATATAATACAGGTATGGGGGCCTGTTTTCCAGTATGCACGGGGCCTGGGTTTTTCCTTGTAATGCACAACTTTCTGGGTAACTGGTCCCATTCCTGTAATTGAAAAGTTAGTGTCACACTGCATAGGGTGCAATATCCAGTGAAATTACCGTAATCATGTTTAGTCAGAAGTGTTACATATAAGTGACGTTTTGGGCTTAGATCAGCCTTTCATCAAACCTATTCCCATAGTACAATACATGTTTGCTTCTGAAGATCCTCATAATCCTTCTAGTCCATAGGTAAAAGTAAAATTTATATTAATGAAGTATATGTGATGAAGTAATGATAATATAATATATAATGATTGCATTTTGTGCTAGCTCTTAGATTCATTACCAAACTTAAATGTGCACATGTTCTGTTTAAGCTATTTGTTATCCGTGTACCTAGCCATTGCATTGCATTCTCTGTGGCCCATCTATTTTATTGGTTCCCACTTTTGTAGAACAACAATGGCAGTGCTACTCGGTGCAATGCTTTAATAAGCTGGCAACTACTTGGTGTTTAATCACGTGATTATTCAATGCTGCTTTTTTTTTTTCAGAGTCCAATGAGATATGACACATTTGACAGCCTTTCTTTGAGCATCCCAGTGGCTAAATGGGTAGGTGCAAAATAATGTTGAATAATTTATCCCAACTTATTATTTGCTGCACGGAATCAATCAAATTAGTTTGTTTGTGGTTTTTGAATTATATAGTCTTTTGTTCAGCAGCTCTTAAAGGACCAGTCATATTAAAAAAAAAAAATGTGTTTGTATACATAAAAAAAAAACACCAAGACAAATTAAAGTTTAAAATCGCAAAGTCTTTATTAAGAAATAACTTACTGAAACTCTGCTTCTGCTCCTCTTCAGAAAAGGCAACACAGCGACGATCCATCGTGCGACACTTAATAGCTCCTCCCTGGCTATCTCCTATAGAGAAGGCAGGGAGGAGAAATCGAGCGCTGCACAATGGATAGCCCGAACGCAGAAGAGGAGCGCAAGCGGAGTTTTGGTAAGTTATTTCTTAATAAGGACTTTGCAATTTTAACGTTTAATTTGTCTTGGTGGTTTTTGTTTTGTTTTTTTTTATGATTACTAACCAATTTTTTTGAATTTTTTTTTTTTTTTGATGTTACTGGTCCTTTAAGTTTGGAAATTCAGCAGCTGTCTTGTTGCCAAATTACCCTAGCTACCAGTCAATGAGAGACTGGAATTAGAAAAGGAGAGGAAATGAATGGAAAGATTAGGAAATTAAAAAATTACACTTACAATAATATTGTAGCCTCACAGAGCAATAGTGTACAAGTTGCAAAGAATGTAGAAGAAGATGACAAATTTTTTCGAAAACTATAACAAGAGCAATTGAAAAATTTTTTAAGACTTAGCCATTCTGTAACATACTTAAAGTTGACTTGAAGCTGAATTACCCCTTTCAGTTCCAAAATGCTATTGGGCAGAGAACCTTATGGGAGCTTTACTTCTGCCATGTCCTGCATGTGTCCAGACTGATAACCAATAGGCAATGTGTCCAGTTTAAATGATGACATCACTCTATAGGCCTCTCAATATACAGTATTAGAGGGCCTTTATGGTAAGTGCTGTCAGATGAGAGGGATAGACCTCAAGTTACATAAGAAATTGTACAGCAATTGCGCAGCATTGAGATAAACATATAGGTGCAATTTATTTGGGGGTAATGGCTACCTTTAAACATATTTTATTGTAGGGATATATGAAATGATTTGAATGCAGCTATCACTGCAACATTGATTAAAATGATTTAATAAGGTAATGGTATATAGTATATACTTAGGCATAACAATTCAGCTGTTAAATTTAAATTGCTTTGTTATTAGGGTCATCCCATAACGCTAGACCACTGCCTGCAGCATTTCATTTCTACAGAGTCTGTTAAAGATGTTGTTTGTGAAAACTGCACTAAGGTAAGTAGTGATGGTTAAGATGGCTTTGTGCTATACTCTCTGAACTGAATTCAAGCATTTGCGAGCATGGAATGGTGACCTAGACAGTAGTAGTGGTGTGTTCTCTATTTCTATGTATATTTTAGTGTTGCTCCCGTTGGAATGATTAGTGTGTGGAGCTGGGGCATTGCAGCTCATAACTGATTTTGTGTGTTCTTTCTTGCCAGATCCATGCTGCACAGATACCAAACAGGGAGTTGGTAGAGAATCGCAAAACAACCTTTGTCAAACAGCTGAAGTTGGGGAAGGTATGATTTTATCGTGAACAACCAAATGTGTGCTTAGCATGTTACTTGGTTATTTGTATTGTTCTTTTGTGAGGAAACTGAGATTGCGTTTTATGAGCTGTTTTTCCTGGGAGATTTGTAAATAGATTGTGTTAGGCTAGGGCCAGATGAGTTGGATCGTGGCCAGCGAGGAAACACAGGCCGAGAATCCACTCCTCTGCTGCTGCCCTTCAGCTCGATTTGCCTGCACCCAGAAACATTAAGTCCGCTCAGGTACAGGCATTTCACACCGAGATCCGTCGTTTCTGCCTGCACTCGAGTGAAGATAGTTTTTCTGGCTGCAGGTGCATCAGGCAAAAGAGCAGCAGTGTAGGATTGGGTTCTCAGCCTGCGTTTCTCCACAAGCCAAGATCCAACTTGTCTGGCCCTAGCCTTACACAGCCTGAAAGAGTTTATGTACACACTGACCCTTTTTTCATGATTCTTGCAGCTTCCTCTGTGTTTGTGCATCCATTTGCAGCGTCTAAGCTGGTCTAATGAGGGCAGTCCCTTAAAACGAAACGAGCATGTACAGTTTGGTGAATTTTTGGTCTTGGATCGATTTAAATATCGACTGCCTGGGTGTTCCATGACTAGGCAACCCACTAATCATTCTTCTGCTGCTGATCAGGAAACCACAGATGGGAAAGAAGGTAAACACCCGAGGGGCTCTGAGACCGCAGGTTTAACTATTGCATGTTTAGGAGTTAAATGGTGCGTGTCCACTCCCATTAAATGGGAGATGTCCACCAAATATGTGTACTATTTTTTAGGAGATAGCAAACAAAGGGTACTAAATATGAGCTGTTATATAAGATGGACAAGAGCAATGCAAGCTTTTTGGTATCTTTCATTTTGTGCTTGACCTGTGTTCTGCCATACTAGGGCACTCCCCAGAAGTAGTGCTGACCGAAAGGCCTACTGCAAATATATCGTAATTACCCCTTCACGAAGCTGCAGTGTTTACCGAAATAAAGTACAAAACTGAACCACGGCAACTAATAGATATTTGCTTTCAAGCAGGTGACTAGTGTTACCTGCTGAGTGGTTGCTATGGGTAACCACTATGGTGCAACATGGGCACTTTATTAAATTACCACTTAAGCAGGTGTCCAAGCATTGCATTTATTTTCATCGTTGTTTTTAAGCCTATTGCAAAATGTTCTATACCGCTGTGAACCATCCATGCAGACAGCCATTGGCTTTAATGATGACTTCCTGGATATCGGCTGAATTTTAGCCCAGAAACATATGCTTTTTTTAGACCAGAAATCGACCTGTATGTACAGTGACATTGAAGTCAGTGGCTGCCTGCGCGGGAGCTTCCAAATGGTATTGTCTGCTTGGAAAGACCTGTTGTAAAAGATTAAACATTGCAGCACATAGACGGTGAAATTGTTTGATTTTACCACAATATGGATAAAAATAATCTATAATAATCTATTTACAAAAATGAAGAAAAGTCTTGATTGCATATGCATACACCCCTTCGCTATTAAGCCACTAAATACGTTCTGGTTCAACCAGCGAGCTGCTTTTATCACACCAGGTTAGTAACTTAGTGTGACATCTGTCCGACCATTACAATTAAAGGGGTGGTTCACCTTTAGGTTAACTTTTATATGTTCTAGAATGGCTAATTCTAGGCAACTTTTCAATTGAGCGTCGTGTTTTCCTTTTTTATAATTTTTTAAATGGTTTTCTGCCGCCTTCTGACCCCATCTAAAAAAAAAAAACCCCCAATAAAAATGCTGTTTAAGACTATTCATTTATTGTTATTGCTACTTTTTATTACTTCTCTTTCTATTCAAGCCTCTCATATTGATATTCCAGTCCCTTATTCAAATCAATTAATAGTGGTTAGGGTAATTTGGTCCCAGCCAACCAAATTGCTGACATTGTAAACTGGAAAACTGCTGAATAAGAAGTAATACAAATAATAAAAATTAACTACTCTCTCATAATATAACTTTGTACATCATAGTAAAAGTTAATTTAAGGTAAACAAATATAAATAAAATGGGGGAAACCCCAAAGCAGCACAGAAGATTCTGCAGTATCGGTCTGTTTGGTTTTTTTTTTTCCCCTCCTTTTTATTTATATTGGTTCCTAATGGCCAGACAGTGCCATGTTCCTGAAAAGTGCATCATAGAACAATTAGAATCTTGATAATATTTTAAAGGTGAACCACCTCTTTAAGGTGTTTGTTGTTTATTTACTGTCTTCTGTTTCAGGTGGTGCTAAAAATCCCAAAATGCCATTTCTGAATGGAGCATGTTCTACCTCCTATATTTCTCCTTCATTTACAAGCCCCCTCCTGACCAACCCTGAATGGACGTGAGTTTTCTTCACTCTCAATGTAGTCCCTAGTATACAGAGTTCTCTGAATATTTTTTTATCTTCGGTTATATATCCTTTTCAATTCTCTAGAACAGTATGGTGAAACTTTTTACGCAAAGTGGGCATAGAATTTGACATACACCATGTGGCCAAAAAGTATCCAGGCAGCTGCCTGTCTAACACTTCATTCTAAACTTCTAAAGGGTATTAATATGACATTTGTAGGGATGCACCGAATCCACTTTTTTGGATTCGGCCGAACCCCTGAATCCTTCACGAAGGATTCGGCCGAATACCGAACCGAATCCGAACCCTAATTTGCATATGCAATTAGGGGTGGGAAGGGGAAAACATTTTTTACTTCCTTGTTTTCTGACAAAAAGTCACGAAATTTCCCTCCCCACCCCTAATTTGCATATGCAAATTAGGATTCGGTTCAGCCGGACAGAAGGATTCGGCCGAATCCTGCTGAAAAAGGTCGAATCCTGGCCGAATCCCGAACCGAATCCTGGATTCGGTGCATCCCTAGACATTTGTCCTTCCTTTGCTGTTATAACAGCCTCTACTATTCTGGGAAGGATTCCACTGGATCAGTGCTGTCCAACTGGCAGCCCGTGGCCCTCACATGAAAGCCTGGCTGCTCTGACTGCTTACTTTGTGTAAGCTTTAAAATGTATCAGTATTGAGATTAAATGGCCCCTGCATTGTTCACACCCCAAACTCGGACTGTAAAATGCTGCATTGTTCTCACCTGTAATCCCCCCTGCATTGTTCACACCACAGACCCAGACTGTAAGTGCCCACATTGTTCACACCTCATACATACTGCTAGGGGGCACTGATTAATGTATGTAGAATAGTACATACTGTTCTTAACAGTCGTCCTGATAGCATTCTCTGTATCCTGCTTTATTATACCTGTGCCTTCCCTATCCTGCCTATGTGTGTGCCATACTTGTGTGCCATACTTGCCTGCTCCCTGTGTGTGCACGCGCCATACTCTGCCTACCCTATGCTCCCTGTGTGTGTCCTACTCTGCCTGCCCTATGCTCCTTTTGTGTGCTCCATACTCTGCTTTGGAAATATTTGTTACGGGTCCCTTTGGTGTTTAAGCATGTGCTGGGGGTTGCTGTGATATCCACAGGGGAGGAGGAGGCGTGTGGATTGAAGGGTATTTCTTAATGACTTCTTTCTAGGGATGCACCGAATCCAGGATTCGGTTCTGGATTCAGCCTTTTTACCTCAGGATTCAGATTTGGCTGAATCCTTCTGCCCAGCCAACTGAATCCCTATCCTAATTTGCATATGCAAATTAGGGGAATGCCAGAGAAATCGCGTGACCTTTTGTCACAAAACAAGGCTGTAAAGAAATGCTGCCCCTTCCCATCCCTAATTTGTACATGCAAATTAGGATTCGGTTTGGTATTCCGCCGAATCTTTCGCGAAGGATTTCGGGGTTCGGCCGAATCCAAAATAGTGGATTTGGTGCATCCCTACTTCATTCACAAATGAGTGATGGGGAAATCCCTGCAGAGAGCGCCAACCATTTTTTGGTGTGCTACCACAATTAATGTGCATATGGTTTTAAATTCTAAGTTCTTCTGGTTTAAAAGCAGAGATTAGTCAACAATGGCTTTCTATAGGCCCTCCACCACATAAGCCAGAAAAATTCCGGACTGCCGTACCACAGAAGTTGAACAGCACTGCACTAGATGTTGGAATACTTAGTGCAGCTAAGCCATTGGTCAGTAAGACCATGGGCACTTGGCTTTTTATAGGTAACCCAGAATTGTAAGATATATATTGGTTTTAAGTTTTTTGGCCTTGTAGAATAATAGTAAGCAAAACAGATGTAACAGATTTTTTTCAGTTATTGGGGACATCATCTTTCTTACCGATTTCTTACATATCCATGTAGCTCTTCATCATATCGATTTCGCTTGATGGCAGTAGTTGTTCACCATGGGGATATGCACTCTGGACATTTTGTGACCTATCGACGTTCTCCCACTACTATGAACCAGAAGCTCACAAGCCAACAATGGCTTTGGATTTCAGATGATACAGTTCGGAGGACAAACTTCCAGGAAGTCCTGTCTTCTAGTGCTTATCTGCTTTTCTATGAGCGTATCCAATCCAATCCCAACCATCCAGAAGACATAAGGGCCGCAGAAAAGTGAAACCACAAGAAAAAAAAGATGTCCTAGAAACTTCAGCTTTAACAAAAGCAGGGCATAGCACAGATCAAGCCTTTGCTTTTACGTATATTCATATCTGACAACGGATGAAAGGGCTTTTGGTACTTTGTGCTTTATTCCATCTTGTGCTCTTAAATGTTCATTGCAGCAGAGTGAAAAGAGCAACTTAACATGTAATCAAAAATAAATTCATTTATACAGTATTTTAATTTCCAGAAGCTGACGTTTAGTGGACCAACTATTCAAAGACCAGACCATTTTACACTAAACTTTATTACTGCCTCCTGGGCAGAAAACCATAATTCTAAAATTAATTTTGGCAGTTTGCGAGCTACTTAATACTAGTAGTAGAATATTTTAGTCATTGCTAAGAAAGCAATGATATCTTACCATACAAGATTAATACATGCTCAATGATAGCCTATTTTCAAAGGTCATTAAAATTAACGAACATATATGGACTGTCTCAATTCACTGCTGTATTTTTGCACCTTTTTTTTTTTTTTTTTTTTTATCATAAAATATAAAAAAGCACCAGTAACCATATACATATATTAGAAGATGTCGGTGAGGAAATTTTTACAGACCTGTAAACAGATTTGAAATTAAAAAGGTGCCATGAAACTGTTTTGCAATTTATTTGCCATAATAAAAAAATGTATGTAAATGTACATAAGAGATAATTTATTCTTACCTGAAAAAATGTATTCTGAAATTCTGTAATTGGAGTTTTAGTTTTATGACGATGATGTTAATCTATGGTAATAAAGTTGATTTGTTGAATATTTTAGTTACAAGACATGAGCAATGTTCTTTCCATATAATTCTTCAACCATATTTATAGTCTGTAATTCTTCAAATGCGTATAGTCTATTCCAACGTCATTTGATTAGTAAGATACAAGTAGGTTTTGCCTTATGACATATTACAGGCAGAAACAGCATCAATATACCCTATAATACAAAACAATGTGGCCATCTGTCTTCCAGGCATATTCTGAAACCGAGGGGATTAAAGAGGGGTGGTTCATTTTTAGTATGTCATAGAATGGCATAATTAATTAGCCCTGAAAGTATCCTGAATACATTGCTCGCGTATCAGCAGGGCTCATGAGCGCCATCTTCCAGATCTGCCGCTCTTCTTCAGGTCCTCTTTCTTCCCTTCGGCAATTCATGGCAATTTTGCTATGAACTGGAAAACTGCTCTAACTGCGCATGCGCCAATACAGAGCTCCCTTACAGATAAAAACTGAAGTTCTGGAAGATATCGCCCAGGAGCTTTGCTGTGCTTACTCCATACAGAGCAATGTATTCGGGACACTTTCAGGGGTAATGCACTATAGGGGGGGAGCAGGTAGGGGCTTTTCTTATTGGGGGTGTTAGTTGCCCATTAAAACATTGGGGTCAGAGAATATACCCTTTTCAATTGCAGCATCATTATAATTTGCACTGATGTTCGATCAGACCTAGGAAGCTAGGTAACACGGGTCTACATGTTAATGGGTGCCCTGTACTTACAGTCATAAGTACAGTGCGACATGCAGCTTGCACCACCAATCCCGTTGCAGGACATAGCTTGCACCAGTATTCCTATAGTTGCTAATGCTCTGTGAATTGACCTTCTAAAGCAGGGACCCCCAACCTTTTGAACCTGTGAGCATCATTCAGGAATAAAATGAGTTTGTGAGCAAGACTAGCATGAAAAATGTTCCTGGGGTGCCAAATAAGTGCTGTAATTGGCTATTTGGTAGCCCATATGTGGATTATCAACCTACATTTAGACTCTGTTTGGCAGTACATCTGTTTTTTTTATGCAACCAAAACTTGCCTCCAAGCCTGGGATTCAAAACTAAGCTCCTGCTTTGAGGCCACTGAGAGCAACATCCAGGGGGTTGGAGAGCAACATGTTGCTCACGAGCTACTGGTTGGGGATCACTGTTCTAAAGGGCAGTTAAATGTTTTATATGCAGCAATTGCCATGTGCGTTAAGGAAAAGATGTCGCCGTGGGATAGCGTAGATTCCCCACGGGTGACCAATTTCTTTGACTGCCATCGCCCTTCATTTTAAAAGTTTAACTTGATTATGCCTTTCTCTATACTACTATGATCTCTTATCTAATTTTCTATTTGACCTGCTTTCCACAAGAACAGTCAGTACAATAGACGATATTCCCTTTTTTTGATGTTCTTTTTAATTCTGTACTCATGTTGGACTTTTTTTTCTTTTTGTTGGCAAATTTGGTTTTTAAGTTTGTAAAACGAAAAAAAAAAAAGTTAAAAAGTTGCACGCAAGAGTAAGGGGCCTATTTATCATGCTGTGTAAAAGATTGGAGAAAAACAGTGGCGGAACTACCGGGGGAGCAGGGGGTGCGAGCGGGCCAGGGCCCGCACCCCCTCAGGGCTCCCCGGCAGCGCCGCACGCCACTGTAATCACCCTGTCAGCGCGCCGTACGGAGGGGGGCGGGGCCCAGCTGTATGTCACGCTCCAGGGCCCGACCCCCTCAAGGAACGCTGCTGGAGAAAAACATTACCCATGATATAGGGACCACTCAGCAATTAGAGTTAAACAGTCACTTACAAATTAAAAAACAAAAGCAAATATCTTATTGGTTGCTATGGTGAACATCACTTGTGATGTTTTTTTCCACTGTTTTGCACAGCATGATAAATAGTCCCCCGTGTGTTCCCTCGATGTTTTGTTAAGCTACCACTGAAATCCGTGTGGGATGTAAGTGAAAAATCACCCTATATGACATTAGCCCGAGGGTCTGAAAACAAATTATCTATCATAGTATGAGACAAATATACAGCTTAAACAGCCCATAACAAAAATCATTAAACGGGGTACAAAATGAAAAGAAAAAAATGGGGGCAAAACTTTGCAATTCTGCTTTGTGTGTTTTGGGGTAAAGCTTACAGTTCTTGCATTGTGAATAAGGAGAATACAAAAAAAACTGTTCTATTTAAAAATATAGGTTATCAATAAATGTTCAAATATATGCATTTTTATTGTTTTCAATCTTACAGGGGAACATATGCAAGTAATAAAGGACAAACAAAGATCAACTACTGCATAGCCTTACCACTTTCACTTGCAACTCGTAATCAAACATACAGTTTCCAATGACATGGGTGGCAGCACAGCACAGCCCAGTCTGTAACCCAGGGAATGAGACTTGGTTCATGCTCACAAACTATAGTTCTAAATCTGCACATGCATATATAAATGTATACATTAACTTGGAGGAGCGGGTATAACAGACAGGGTCAACAGAAAGGATAATAAGTGAGAGACATGCAGCCATCTTTATGACCTCAGCCGATTCAAAGCGATGGCCAAGAATAGTTATGCGGTCAGGAATTTGTAGCAACTGATTCCTTTTAAAGCAAGTGTCTTTGTGCAAAAAATGTACTAGTAATTCACAAGGGGTGAGGAAGAACTACTAATGGGTAAAATGTTTTTGTAGGGGCTTTCCTTCTGGAACCTATCAGGTTTCCATAAAACAATAATCCGACCAAAAATAGGTAAACACGATCACAAATGAAGCGCGGTTTTATATTAAAACCTAGGAAGCTTTTTCCTTCTTTTCTATTACACATATTTTTTATAAAGTGCATCGAATTATTTAGTTTTGGTTATAGTTACCCTTTATGGGCTTATGAATACTGCTGGTTGTGCAGGTCTGGTTTTGTGGAAAGGCCACCAAGGCCCGGGCGCAGGGTGGCAGAATTTTAGGGGGCTGCCTGCTACCCAACCACACCCACATTGGTTCAGAAACACTGAGGATACGCAGGAGATAAAATAGTGTGCCAATCCCCATTGCTCTGGTCCCTATGATGAAAATTTGAGTGAATAAAAGGGAAAAAGGGGCGAATGAACAACAGCAGGCCTAGGGGTGCCCACTATGTAAATCCGACCCTGTGGCCGGATCTCAGACAGGCTGGCTGTGGGTAGCACTATATAATCAAACTGATGAAGCCGAGCAGCAAGAGATCACATTAATATACACATCACATTAATATACACATATTGCTAGCAAATATCTGTTTTTACTATCGGCTTACAACAACTCTCTCCAGTTTACAGCAGTAACAGGCAGCCCAGGGTCAAACCAGCGAAACTATATGATGCAGTCTGACAATTACACATGCACAAAGTAAGTTTAAGAATTACAGTGTACACTTTGTATTTTTGTTAATTCGGGAGCACTGAATTGTGCTAGTTTTGAACTTGCTAGGCAAATATTTTGAAAAGTTAGGTTGACTCTAAGGGACAGAACCTTTTTCCTTACTGGAAGGCTGTGATACCAGTAGACATTGGTGGGATAGTTCATCATAAGTCGGCTACCATGGGAAAGTTCCACCTTTACAGGCTGAATATGACACACAGGGTTCTTAGACGTAAGGTATCCATAGACGCAAAGATCCTATCGTACGAATCGAGGATTCGTACGATTTTCGGATCGTGTATGGAGTGTGCCGA
The DNA here is from genome assembly GCA_038501925.1 of Xenopus petersii. NCBI lineage: Eukaryota > Metazoa > Chordata > Amphibia > Anura > Pipidae > Xenopus > Xenopus petersii. The sequence goes on from CM076672.1 coordinate 163,086,296, forward strand.
CATTTTTCGTCCGGCGGAGATTGTCGTTTGGTCGATCGGCAGGTTTGATTTTGACATGACCGATCCCGCCGGAGCCCATTGCGCATCATAATCGGATCGTTCGGCCAGAACGTTCAGATTACCCCCCCCCGATATAGCCATGCTCGTTAATGGCATATCGGGGAAAGATCCGCTCGTTTGGCGATGTCGCCAAACGAGCAGATCTTTGCATCTATGGCCACCATTAGTATTTGTATGATGAAAGATGAAATCTCTTTTTCATCATCTGTGTTTGCCGATATAATCATTACCATCTTAGTTCCTTACAAGAAAAAATTATTTGCATTTTCTTATTCAGACAAATACACTAATTACTAAATAAACTAATACTTAAAGATGTAGGCTAGAAATACTACAAATTATGTTTTGGCCAAGGGAGCATCTCTGGACCACTGTCCATTATCTGATTTAGGAGAAGGGCAGACAGGGATGCGAGGAACATGCCTGGACCATTACTGTTATAGTGCTGCTGAACACCTATGTACATATAATACAGCATTTCTAGATATAGTCCTTTTTTTGGCTTTAAATGAAATTATATTACAGAGATAAGGTAGAAAAGTTCATTTAAAAATGTATTTAACTTCATGTATATTATTATAAAAATAATTGGCTTAGGTGTTTATTTTATACAGGTTTATTACATATGGGTGTGTTAAAAATGCAAAAAGGCATCTGAACATTTCCATTGCTAGGCAAGCCTTATGAACCAGTTCTGACTGAGGGCACACTGCTTTCAACAGAACAGACTTGAAGGGCAAGGAAAGGTAAAATAAGTATGTATATGGGGGAGGGGGGGCAAATTGTTTACCACCCCCCAGTGATTCCAGTAGATTACCTGTTACACCTTGCCAGTGTTTCTCTTCTTTAAAAAATGCACCAGCCTAGGGTATTGAGAATTGAGCCATAATCCTCTTCCTCAGGTGTCTTCCATAGTTAGGGCAGGTGCATTTGCTATACAGAATTTTGCCAGAGATTTCTGTTCTGCACATTCCCTCTACAGAACCACAACAGAAGACCTGGGATAAGTAAGATTGCTGCAAGATGTTCTACAAAGACTACCCCAGGCTGTGGGATAACAGGTAAGCAACTATTACGACTGGAGGTACCCAGTGTCGGACTGGGAGGACCAGAGCTGCTGTCTCAGGGCACCCCTTAATCACGCCCGTACTGTTTTTGCCCAGACTGGCAGGAAGAATAACCGCAGGGTGAAGATCTGGGCCAGTGTCCCACCCTCTGACACTTGCAGGATTATGTCAACTCTTTTGCTGACAGAGCTGACTGGTACAACCTGCCTAGTTTGGGAACTACCCACTTATGTAAAGCTGAGCAGGCCTGTGCGTGGAGAACACGCATAATGTAAAATAGCTGTGACATTGCAATCCAAGTGGAGTAAACATGCTCGCAAAAGTACACACAAAAAGCTAAACCGAGGTAACATTTATTTACATATTACAATGAGTAAACTGCAGTTTTAATTTACAATCACCACTTTAACAGGAAATGTGGGTGGGGGGGGGTCCAGGCCCACCGGGGCTGCTGCATCAGAAACCTGGTCACTCCCTCCAGGCCCTGTGCTCCACCTCAATCCCCATGGGCCCTCCACCCCCCAGCCAGCATATACACAGGGTCTCAGCTGTGGGGAGCGGATCTGGTCTGGCGGGGTCCATGAGGGGTGGGGCCCACTAGGTTTTTTTCCCAGTCAACTGCCGGCCTAGTCTGACCCTGGATTTGCCTAAATTAGTCGCACTAAAGGTAAAAGTGGTTTTTACATTTTTAAATCTCAGGTTCATAACCTTATATTTATTTACACTAAATTTCATCTGCAATGTTGCTGCCCAGATTTGTTGGACCCCACTAAGAACCTTACTTCAAACCGAGAAATCAACCATTGACAACCACCCTCTGTACGGAAACCTTTAGCCAGTTTACTGTCCGTGTACAAACAACATTAGTAAGATTACTTCTATCTACTTCTATCCCACTGTCGAAGTTCCTACTTACCTCATAAAAAGCAATTCAACTTGTCTGACATACTTTACCCTTCAGCTATATTGATTACTACTTATACTGCCATTCTCCATGATTTTGTATGTGATCCCTCAATAAACTTTCAAATAACTTGCCCATCAAACTTACAGGCCTTTAACTGCTCCCCATGCTGCTCCCCCTCACTCCTGTAATTACTTTATTGCGCTACTACAGGGGCAAGGTGGGGCCACAATGCCACAGTGTCTCTGCTCTATGAAATGAATTTCTGGTAACCAGGGGCAGCTTATTGCAGGAGTGCCTCTGCAGTCTGAGATTGTAATATCTTTTTAAATACTGGAATTTCATCAGCTTTCCTTGAATCTGCGGGTACCATATCAGATGAAAGTGAGTTTGAGAAAGAGTGGCCTGCTTAAAACTGGCCTAAGCTCTTTCATCACTTTAGATTTTTTTTACATTGCTCCTTCTTTTTCTCTATGTTTGTAGTTAATTTGGCCAGATCAGTAGCAATGCTATTGTATTTGAATATATTTTTGCTTAGCCTTGTAGTGCTCCCACAACCCCCCTTTTTTTTGCATTTTGTATTGTAGCAGATTTATTCTGCTGGAAGTCCAGCAGTTGTTCTGCATGCTAAGCTTCCATGTGGTTGAAGCACCCCCACACCTTTCCGTTTGAATGGTGATCCCAGGCTTTTTTTTAAAAAATGGGTGTTGGTTTGGGCAGTCTCTCTCTCTTTCTCTAAAAAGCCACAAGTGTGGGGGAGGATTAAGCCAGTGGAGCCAAAGCTTTGGTCTAGGCAATCTCTCTCTTTTAAAAGCTAATGGCGGGGGGATGACTAAGCCCTCTGACTGAAACCAATGCCCATGTCAGGAGACACTTATACCAAGAAATGCTACTATGCCAGATTTGGAATATTATGACCAGAGGTAAAGCGTTAGGAAAGTGCCAGCCTTTAATACAATTGCTGGAGGTAAATAGTTAGGGACCACCATATAGGATTTACCTTGAAGTGGTATGGTGGCTTACCAATTTTATCATCATAACTTTGTAACCGATAACCACTGTTTTTGTAAATACATGCACTTGCATAGATACTAGATTGATTGTTAGACAGGGGAACAGGGAATGTGCATTGATCAATCCCCCTTCTTTTTCTCTTTATTCTAAATAGCTCCCAGCCCAGGACTTTGCAGAAACTATTCATTTATGTGGGATTTTGGATTTAAGAATTGTGATTTATACATTGCTGTAACCTGTATATCTTTCTTGGTGTATGAATTGCCCTTTTTATGAACTATAAGTATTATTAGATGAATTGTGTACTAATAGATTCAATGAAGCACACAGCATGTAAATGTATGCATTTATGCATTTGCAGACTTGTTTATAACCCACTGTTTTATATATATACATATATATATATATATCTACATATATATATATCTACATATATATATATATATATATATGTATATGTATATATATATGTATATATATATATGTATATATATATATATGTATATATATATATATATGTATATATATATATGTATATATATGTATATATATATATATATACACACACACACATATATATATATATATATATATATATATATATATATATATATATATATAAATGTATATATATATATATATATTCCACATGTTGTGGGTGTGTGTGTTAGTGTTAGCCTAGATCAAATTGCTCCTTTATCCACTAATTTATATTTTCAGGTCTATTCAGTTTTTAACATGACTGCTTTATAAAACAGCTTTGTTGCTTTAAGTATTTGAATATCCCTACTGAGTTTTATCAATCAGCCTTTGCCAGCCCTGCTCGGACAGACTTTATAATATAATAGGACAGGCAGAGTACGACTAACCAATGGGAAATTACTATGTACCAACCAATGTGGAAAGTGCAAGGAAACCAATAGGGAAAAGGTTTAGATGTGAGCACAAAGGAGGGGCCGGGAGGGCAGTTTTCTGGCAGAGAACCATTCCTGAAGTCAGACACATCTGGTAGAGATTTAGTCGTTGCTGCTGCTGCTGCTTTTGCCTCGGGAGCTGTCCAGCAATCAGGGCTCCTGAAATCCAACACAATGTGAGAAGCAATGGTAACAGTAGGAGCATCTTTAATCGACATAAGAGAGAGATGGAGGATGATTTATTCCAACTCAGACATCTGCCGTGAGTAGCTTCTTAAGAATATGTCTTTCAGCTCCTGGCTTTGCATTCCCAGGGAAAATCATGGGAGGCCACTTCCCTTTCAGCTCCCACGGAAGGCTATGTATCCTTTGTGGATTAGTCAATTAGTATTTGCCTCGGGTTAGCTAATGGGATGTACTGAGATAATGAATCTGCACCTGCTTTCAGCACACATTACATATGCTTACTGAGAATGGATGTACACAATGGCTACAATGTTTCCTGCACCATGTAATTTCTCTGGGCATTGATCATGCAATTAGATGACATAGAAATATACAAGAAATGTAACCGATATATTCTGCATTTAAAGCCGGTGAGTCTGTGATACCACTGCATTGGGCATATGAGAGGCTACATGATTTAGTGTGTAATTTAATGATATTGATAGATGTGTTTTCCTGGTGACTTGTTTTGATATGTGAGATGGAAAACCGACCTATAAATTGCAGCATTCATCTGTTTTGTCATTTGTAATCCTTAGCAGATGTGGTTATATTGAATTAGGCAGTGGCCCTGGCAGTATAATATGTGTTACAATGTTTAATACTATGTTATTTGAAGACTAGGAGGCTGTACAGTGCCTGATGTAAATTTGGAGGATTCTGATTCATTCATTAATATAACATTAGCTGCACCATCAACAATAATAAGCAAAATTAACTCAATGACAAAGAATGAATTTAGAGTGACAGGATCTGGAAATTATCTATAATATCTAAATAATTAATCCAGTGGTTTCCAAATTGTGGGGCTGCCCCCACCACTAGTGGGAGCCATTGTTGTGAGAGGAGAGGCCTCACCATGTATAAAAATGGTTAATGGTGATTTATTGTTTTTCTTATCTGTGAAATGATAGCTTTTCGTCAACACAGGGGCCTCAGCCAAAAAAAGACTGTTGTAATCATAGCACTGTATTCTGCAATTAACATTCTTCAGAGACACTAAAACTACAACTCTCAGTATCTAGTAAGTGATAAATGGAGGGTCCCATTACCTGAACTAGATCAGGCTTTCCTGATATCAAGAAGTGTTACGTTAACTTTCAATATATTATTGAATGGTCAATGCTAAGCAAGTTTTCAGCCGGTCTTCATTATTTATTTTTTAGAATGTATTCATTATTTGCCTTTTTTTCTGACTCTTTCCATCTTTCAAATGGGGGTCACTGACTCATCTAAAAAACAAAGGCTACACGTGTATTGTTATTGCTACTTTTACTACTCATCTTTCTATTCAGGCCTCTCATATTCATATTCCAGTCTATTATCCAAATCAATGCATGGTTGCTAGAGGAAATTGTACCCTAGCATCTAGATTGATGACATTGCATACTGAAGAGCTGCTGAAAAAGCTATAACAACTTAAAAAATGCATATCATAAAAAATAAAAAAAAAACAATTGCAAGTTGTCTCAGATTATCACTCTCTACATCATACTAAGGGGCCGATTCACTAAATTCAGGTGAAGGGTTAGAATAAAAAAAACTTTGAATTTCGAAGTTTTTTTGGGCTACTTCGACCATCGAATGGGCTACTTCGACCTTCGACTACGACCTTCGACTTCGAATCGAACGATTCGAACTAAAAATCGTTCGACTATTCGACCATTCGATAGTTGAAGTACTTTCCCTTTAAAAAAAACTTCGACCCCCTACTTCGGCAGATAAAACCTACCGAAGTCAATGTTAGCCTATGGGGAAGGTCCCCATAGGCTTGCTAAGCTTTTTTTGATCGAAGGATTTTCCTTCGATCGTTGGATTAAAATCCTTCGAATCGTTCGATCGAACGAAAAATCCTTCGATCATGTGTCGAACGTTTAGCGCTAAATCCTTCGACTTCGATATTCGAAGTCGAAGGATTTCAATTCGAGGGTCGAATTTCGAAGTATTTTTAACTTCGAAATTCGACCCTTAGTGAATCTGCCCCTCAATGTTAACTCAAAGGTGATCAACCCCTTTAAACTTATATAGCTGTTGAAAATGTTCCAGGGAAAACGAATAGAAGCCAATGAGACATCCAGAGGTGCACATTGTAGTATTCTCAACATCAAGCACTGAAATAAAAATGCATTAATTCTAAAGAATAGCACAGTACAGTTATGGGATCTATTATCCAGAATGCTTGAGGCCTGGTGTTTCCTTAAGTCTACTAAAAAAAACAAAAACATTAAATAAACTCAGTAGGATTGTTTTTCCACCAATATGGATTCATGCAACTTAGTTACTCTCAAATACTGTTAAATTATTTCTGAGAAAAGGGAAGTTATACATATTTTGGGTTTCTGGATAAGGGATCACATATATATCACATGTATTATTATCAGTGATACATAGCAATGGCTGTCTAGGTACACAATACTATATAGATATCATATTCATATCAGTTCTCTGCAAAACATTTTGATGGGTCTGGTCAGATTCATTTTCACGATTATTTTGTATTAAACATTTAGCTCTTTTCTACTGCACCTTGGCTAGTATCATTGTGTGGGTGGTTAGGCTATTATTTACTGCACGGATATTTTCTGTTCTGCCACACAATTTTCTGTTTGAGAAACATCTAATAAAAAAGCTTTTCAAAAGGTCAGCAGTGGTGATGTCCCCCACTGTATTTAAAGGAACAGTAACACCAAAAAATTAAAGCATTCTAAAGTAATTAGCATATAAAATACTGTTAGCATGCACTGGTTAAAGCTGCATGTTTGCTTCAGAAAGACCACTATAGTATATATAAACAAGCTGCTGTTTAGCCATGAGGGCAGCCATTAAGTTGGAAAAAAGTAGAAAAGGCACAGGTTACACAGCACATAACAGATAAGCACCATTGTATTGGACAGAGCTTATCTGGTATGTGCTATGTAACCTGTGTCTCCCCCATGGCTATACAGCAGCTTGTTTATATAAAATATAGTAGTCTTTCTGAAGCAAACACACAGCTTTTACCACTGCAGTCCATTATATTTGAATTACTTTGATACAATTTGCTTTAATACTGAGTTTATGTACTGTGTAGATAGAGGGCATAGTCAACAGTACTTATATATGTAGAGAAGTATAATATATAGACCAGGGCTTGCAGGGAGTTGCAGTTATGCAGAGAGATGGGAAACTGCAGGCTGAAGATCCATGTGTAAGAGACAGCTTCTAAATGTGTAAACCACTCCATTATACTCAACTTTTAGTATAGTCAACGCAGTGTATTTGATTTTCTTTTAGTTTTTAGTTGTTCTGTTCTGCTGCACTCCAGTTCAAAATATAAATTGTCTGGTTATTGTGCTCACTTACCTTAGCAACAGGGTATTTGAGTGCCAAGATTTAGGGTTTACAGAAAAGTCCCTTAATAGAAAGACAAGATGTTAAAGGAGTTGTTGCAATTGTTTTTCATTTTTTAAGATATTTCGCTTTTTATTCAGTAATCTCATTGCTAGGGTCCAAATTCACCTAGCAACCATATATTGATTTGCATAACAGACTTGAATATGAATTGGTGAGGGCCTGAATAGAAAGATAAATATTAAAAGTAGTAATATCAATACTTTTGGATAGGGTCAGTGACCCCCATTTTAAATCTGGGAAGAATGAGAATTAGAAGACACATCATTTATATACTATAAAAGAGAAAAAATTAAGGACAATTGATAAGATGCTTAGATTAAACCATTCTATAACATACTAAACGTTAACTTAAAGGGGTGGTTCACCTTTAAATGAACTTTAAGTATGACGTACAAAGTGATATTCTGAGGCAACAATACATTTGTAGCGTTACAGAACATTTGTTTTTTAGATGGGGTCAGTGACCCCCATTTGAAAGCTGGAGAGAGTCAGAAGCAGAAGGCAAATAAGTCAAAAACGATAAAAAATTAATAATGAAGACCAATTGATAAGCTGCTTAGAATTGTCCATTCTATAACATATTAAAAGTGATGTAAAGGTGAACCACCCCTTTAAAGGAGAAGGAAAGCTGCAGAAGCAATGTATTGCCAATAGATTAGCCACAATAGTGCAAGCTATAACACTATATATTCTGTAGAATGCTTTACCATACCTGTTTCTGTATTAGGATAGCAACTGCCATATTAGCTTGGTATGACATCACTTCCTGCCTGAGTCTCTCCCTGCTCACTCATAGCTTTGGGCTCAGGGAGGGGAGGAGGGAGAGAGGAGCAAACTGAGTATGCTCAAGCCCTAGCCCTGGAGGTTTAAGCTGAAGGCAGGTACAGATACAGAAGCCCATGTGTACACAATAGAAGGAAAGAAATGCTGTGTTTCTTTTGACAGAGGCCTAAGAGCAGCATTACTTTGAGGGTTTACTTGTATATTTATATAGACCTTTCTGATAAAGCTTACTTAATGTTAGCCTTTCCTTCTCCTTTAAGATAGACATCTAGCCCCAGCTCCTTTCTGTTTGCTGGGATTGCTGATATAGAAACCAAGCATTTAAGTTGTACTTTAGCCAAACAGAAAAGCAAATGTTGTTCAAAACCAAATGGAAAATTGCTAACATTACTTATATCTGTGAAATAAAAGTCTAACAACATGAAAAGGGTTATTTCAGTTCTAAAAAATTCACTAATGCATAGTTACAGCATTATCCCCAGACGTTTTGAATTGTTAACTAGAATTGTTCACAACTGCAAAACATATATATATATATATATATATATATATATATATATATATATATATATGAAAAAACCGCACTGCTCAGGACTTAGAACAATTAAATAAATATTTATTGGCACATACTGACGTTTCGTCTGCTACTGCATCCTTTCTCAAAGCACAGACAACAAATGCATCCACCAAGATAAATACTTAGGGGCAGATGTATCAAGGGTCGAATTTCGAGGGGTTAAATCCCTTGAAATTCGACTGGGGAATAGAATCGAATAGACAATTCGGGCAAATTTACGCGCTGGCGAATAGTCGAATTGGCGAATATTCGCCAGGCGAATAGGCGCTCGATCGAATATTCGCTCGAAGGATTTTCATTCGATCGAATGCCTTTTTATTCGATCATAAACTTGGAAAACAAGCCTATGGGACTTTCCCATAGGCTTTTAAAGCAATTCGGTAGGTTTTAGGTGGCGAAGTAGGCAGTCAAAGTATTTTTAAAAGAGACAGTACTTCCACAATCGAATGGGCGAATTGTCGCAGCGTTTTTGCGCTCGATCTATTCGAATCATTCTACTCAGGCAAATTTACGCCAATTCGATAGTCGAGGAACACAAAAAACTACTCAAAATTCGAGCTTTTTTCCTTCTATTCCTTCACTCGAATATAGAGAATGGGCCCCTTAATGTTGGTGCGAACCTCCAGTGACATCACCAACGTGAAATGACGTGTAAAAAGCATATACCTCCCCTCAATCATAAAAACCCCCGGTGAGTGAACCGATCATGCAACCACAAATCTTTGTAGTTCTCTCTATAGCTAAATCTGTCTTATCAAGGTGTCACATACTGTATGTCCGGATGCCTCCAATTAAGATACTTAATGCAAATAAATCTGTATCCGTGTGCGTTCCGGCTGACTATGACACAAGTCCACTTGAAATATCGGACTTGAGTGCATCATTTATCAAAAAATGTTTTAAAAATTTTTAAATTCAAAAGGGAACGATCGTGGACCTATAATTCATGAGAATCAAAGTTGAAAAATCAGGAATAGTAAGTAAAAGATTGTGAGAAGTTGTCCTATACCAAAGATTTATAATAGTGCAACAGAATATAAACACCCCAAACCAATAGATAACGTTTCCGCACAGTGGTCTCAGGGTCTAGTTCATAAAGAATACAGCTTTACTTGAAAGCATAAATATTACGGTAAGTCGGGGGCCATGAATACTTTCAATACTTGTTGCCCAATTAATGCATTTTACTATTAGTACTGCATATATTTTGTTGGCATCTCACTTTAATAACACTTATATGGCTTTCCCATCGTTTCCATAATATCCATTACAGCAGGGTCAGGCCACACTCACTCACCTTCATCCAGGAGGTGTATATGCCTGTTAACCTACCTAGAAATTACGGTCGTGTTAATCATCCTGCGTCAATCCACGGCACTGCACTCAGCCGGTGCCCAAGTCCGCATCGTGACCCTCGTTTTGTTGCATGGTCACTAGTAGAAATGCCGGGGCACCCTTGGGACTGGTTCGGTCATGTGGATTGCCCACCCTCTTACATATGGGGGTTCTTTACCAACCCGACGTTCCTAATGAAGTCCCCTCTTCCTTTGTCAAAATTGGCCCCCTATTTATTGTAATCTATAACACTAGTGCCAAACTGTGCGGAAAGCAAAGAATCCTCATAGATCCACAAGTATGAGGATGAGTCACTGGCTGTAATAGACACGAAGCTCGATGAGCTCCACAATGGTTGCATGATCGGTTCACTCACCGGGGGTTTTAATAATTGAGGGGAGGTATACGCTTATTACACGTCATTTCACGTTGGTGATGTCACTGGAGGTTCGCGCCAACATTATGTATTTATCTTGGTGGATGCATTTGTTGTCTGTGCTTTGAGAAAGGATGCAGTAGCAGCCGAAACGTCAGTATGTTCCAATAAATATTTATTTAATTTTTATAAGTCCTGAGCAGTGCGTTTTTTTCTTTTCAACATTTTTATTGAGTTTTCAAAAAAACAAGCAAGATTTACTTATCACAGCGCAAATTGAGTGTGTTTTTTTTCTTCGATATACAATTTGGATTTTTCTGAAACCAGCACCCAGGCACCAAAGGACTTTATTTTTCGTGAGTGCCAATATTCCAATGTTGCTATATATATATATATATATATATATATATATATATATATATATATATATATATATAAATATATATAGTGAATAAAGTACCCCCTCTTGTAAAAGATAAGGATATTATAAGTTACCGAGGAGTTTCATGACCATATAAAAACAAGAGGCCAAAGGCCGAGTGCTTTTATACACGTCATGGAACTCCGAGGTGACTTCTAATATCCTCATATTTTGCAACTGGGGGTACTTTATTTATTATAATACACAATACAGAAATGACAACAGAACTCAACGTTTATAACTGATGACATCAGAACTCAGAACCGTTTATAAGGATATTATTTACAAGATATTCATGGCTCTTGTGTATTATATATATATAAATACCAGACACCAGGTTCAGTACAGCACATCATTCAATAATGTACAAGCAATTTTATCACAAAAGGGGCTGGGAGTTGCCTGTCACAATGTGATATTCTTCAATAGGCTTTTATTGCATTGTGAATCTTAATTGCGCATTGCAAATCTTTAACACCTGCTCTGAAATTTCGTTAAATATTTTGTTGCAAAAAATGTTTGTGATTGCAAAATTTTATTATTTGCACTGCGAACATTCGCATAAACAGTTTGGTCACAAACTTTGCAATGAAATAATTGAGGTCTTAATCAGTCAAAAATGGCTCAAAAATAACGGGCATAAGTGTCTTTGTGAACGTTATTAGCGATAAAGCATATTTGTAAGACATGTTTTACCTCCCGGCGCGTCTCTCCCCACCTGATGATGCACAGGTATCCAGTGACATCACCCGTAGTGATGGGCGAATTTGCGGCGAATTTGCACGATTCACCGCCAGCGAATAAATTCGTGAAATGGCCGCGAAAATTCGCGGGAAAAATTCGCCGGCGTCAAAAAAAAAAATTTCCGAAAAACGGGCGCCGTCGTCAAAAACGAGATGCCTGCACAGTTTCGCGAATTGAAACGGCGCAAATTCGCCCATCACTAATCACCCGCACCGGGCAGGCGCAAGTGATGCTGCTGTCGCTTCGCCAGCACTTGACATTGAGCGTCATGTCGTCATTTTTTGGTGCCAGATTTGAATTTTTGCCACCAATTCTTCTTCAAAAGAGCCTGTCTCCATTATAACAGTGCCCAAGCTGGCTTCTGTTTACCTATCCTGCCAATGTTATTACTGTTTGGAATATCCTGGTTTTTGACTCCTGCCTGTTTTGACTCAGATTCTTGCTTGCTGCCTCGCCCATTTTGCACGTTTTTGACTACGCCTTGCCTAATCCTTGCCGGTACCTCTTTACAGGCTTGTTACTATCATACACACTAATTCCTTCTCAGTTCTGCAGCAGAAAGCCCACAGCCCCAAAAGGGCGTCAGTGAACACCGGAATCCTTAGGGGTTCCCTGTGCATCTGAGTGTACCCGCTATTTTTAAGGTCTCTGATAGATGAGTTTGTTACAATTCCACCCAAAGCATCTTGCACCTTGTCCCCCCTGAAAAATTTATCAAAAATGGCAAATTCATTATAATTTACTCTGTATACTATCCATATATTTCATGCTCTGCCGGTCAGTTTTAGGGATGTGCTTTAGCCTTCTCTGTTCATATCACTATGCATTTTATCTGAATCCTCATTATATGCACAGGAAATCCTTTAGTTATAATGGGCATATGGCAGGTTTTAGTCGAAGGTTCCTGTGTAATGTGTGGTACAATAGAAAAATACTTACTTAGATGGAAAAGTGGTGCAGTGGTGGGAGGGGTAAGTAACGTTGTAAAAAGAATAACAATAGTTTTTTTTATACAAGGCACAGTAAAACCTTTGGACTGGAAATAGGCCGGAAAAAAACAGTAGGAGAAATTTTCCAAAACTGCTCGGTAGGATCCCCTTTTGGCTGCAGCAAGGCTATAGACAGACACATGCTGATTGCAGCTTTTGCTGGCCTAAAGGTAGTGCTGGATGTCCCTCTGTGCCTGTGCCAATGTTGCACAGATTTGTAGAAGACAAGCATTCACCTCTAAATATATCCATCAGACACTTACAAAGAGAAAATGAATAAAGAAGGTTTAGTGTATCACGAGTTTCAAACTGAGCTGTCAAGTAAATGCTATCTGCTGAGTAGTTAATGCCATTTATTAGAAATGGAGAAGACGTTGCACCTATAATTATATTGCACCTCTTTTGGCACAACAGAGAAAATATATAAAACATTAAGGGGCTGATTTAAAAACCTTCAACAGTTGGGTTTGGCCCCTGTGTGCAGATCTTTTTTTTTTTTCCAAAATTGATTTTCTAAAAATAAAAAATAAAAAGCTCACCGCCTAAAACCTGGCAAGGAAAAAACAAAACAAATTATCCCATGATAGAAATGGCAAATCCAAAACTGGATGGTTCTTAAATCAACCCCATAGTGTGGGAAATATGTTTAATGAGTTTAATTTACTAAGGCAGTGTGGGTGTTCACAAACATTTCTCCATTATCTGTACAAGGTCTGTCCAAAAATCTTTCTATTCAATTCCTCTCCTATACTTTTTCCAGTCTGTCATTCAAACCCCTGCCTTATTGCTAGGGTAAATTGGATCCTAGCAACCAGGTGTCTGCGGAAAGTCCAACCTGGAGAGCTGCTAAAAAAGCTGCAATAAGCAAAATAATTCAAAATCGGCAAAAAATATAAAATGAAGACAACTGTAAATGATCTCATAATGTCACTGTCTACATCAGGTGTCCTCAACGTTTTTTTACTCGTGAGCCCCATTTAAATGTAAAAAGAGTTGGAGAGCAACACAAACATGAAAAAAGTCCAAAAGCCGAATAAAGGCTAATATTTGCTATTTTGTAGCCCTTATATGAACTGGCAGCCTACAGGAGACTCTGTTTGACAGTACACTTGTTTTTTACGCAACTTGTCTCCAAGCCATTAATTCAAAAATAAGAAACTGGGCCAACGGGAGCAACGTCAAAGGGGTTGGTGAGCAACATGTTGCTCACGAGCCACTGGTCGGGGATCACTGATCTACATCATACTAAAGCTAATTTATAGGTGAAGTACCAATATAAGCATCTGTAAAATCTTAGGGGCAAATGTATTAAAGGGCGAAGTGGCTAACGCTGGTGTAATTTCACCAGCGTTCGGCACCCTGTGCGCAATTTCGGATCTTCGTGAATTAGCAATGTCCAGGCGAATTTATGCCTGGCGAAGTGTTGCAATGTGCGAGAAGCCATCGCTGGGGATTTTTCGCCGGTTAGTGAATTTGCCCCTTCGTGTTTCTATGCAAACATTTTTCATTAAATACAGGTATGGGATCCATTATACGGAAACCCATTATCCAGAATCATCCGAATTACGGAAAGGCCATTGTCTCGACTTTATTCAAATATTCCAATTTAAAAAAAAAAATTCCTTTTTCTCTATAATAGTAAAACAGTACCTGGTACTAAGATATAATTAATCCTTATAGGCAGCAAAACCAGCCTATTGGGTTTATTTAAGGTTTACATGATTTTATAGTAGACTTAAGGTATGAAGATCCAAATTACAGAAAGATAGTTATCCAGAAAGCCCCAGGTCCCGAGCATTTCTAGATAACAGGTCCCATACCTTTACAGGTTCTGAGTTTAGTAAAGACCCTACTGATCTAAAGAGCACTGTTCAAACTCAATTATCTCTTACAAATAAAAAGGTGCAACACAATAGCACCAAGTCCGGTTGGCGTCAATTCCGGCATTCAGTGTGAGAGTGATGTGTGCCAGGAGCTACCGCCTGTTGCAGAAGTGGTTGTAGTTCCAAGGTTAATTCAAAACAGAGGGCAGAAAGGACTAAGTGACACCAATCGCAACTATACAGAAGTGCAAAGAATGCAAGTACTTTTATCCAAATGGATTGTTGGTACACCTTTACTAACCAGTGACCAATATTTTATTGTGCATTAGCAGGTAGTTGCTGTAAAGAAAAAAAACAATGGTCAAACTTCTTCGGCAATGCCTTCTACTGTAAAACACAGCAGGGCATAACTATAAAAATGATTAAACCTTACCCTAAGCATTTTACTGCTTTTCATAACTAATGTGCTGAGCGTGTGCTGAGTAGTTTGAGTTCAAGTTTCAGGAGGTGATTCAGTCTCAGAGATACTATATCATTTGTAAAATGTCACCTACTATATCTCTCATCCTAACATTATTAATGGTGATGTGACTACCTGTGGACCAATAGAATTGCAGCAATTATCCTGATTTGCTTGGCCAGCAGCTCACACTGCAGAAATACATACTGTGTGCAGAAATGTAGCTGTTACAGAAGAACTTCTCTGCAGTGTCTGCAATTCCAGACACAAGAGAGGTCAGCAATAACCCATCAAGTTGCACTTGACATTATAACAGTTTCCCTGTAGTTCCAATTCCTGGATCCCCAGAGGTGTCTCCATAAACCAAAAGATATAGGGAGGACTCAATAAATACCCCCTCCCGAATAAGGTTGAGTGGTTGTGACATAAGAGGTCAGCACTATCTGGGCAAGTTAGCCAGGAGATCAAACGTTGTTGGTTTGTAGCAGGTACTTATACTTTATATTTATATATATTATATTTATTCATTTTACAGGGGTGAATGGTAATTCTCTCTGACCTGTTACTCAGTCATATACTAGTGTCGATGGCTGGGGTCCCAGCAACCTCGGTGGAAGGTTAAAGCTGTATAAAAAAATAAGAAGTTTACATACATAGATGCAAGGGGAAAGGACTAGTTTTCCTTTAACACACTTAGTTACAAATTCCCCTTTTAACTATTTTTAATTACTATGTTGTGACGAAAACTCCAAACTGTTTTTCCCAGTGTTGTCAAGTTTCGACGAACAGGGGAAAGCTCCAAATCAGAAGATGACAATATATCTGGAGAGCATGAAATTCAGATTGGACCTGTTCAAACGGAGTTGGAAGCCGTGGAATTGGAAGATGGGACAACAGTACCAAAGGAATTTGCTAACCCAACAGATGGTATGTGGAGCACAGTACTTTTCATACTAAGTGTTAAGCACCAGGTATTGCAAATGTTTTATTTTGTTAGATTATGTATGAGATTATAAAATAGCTTGGCATGGAAAGGATCACTGCCTTGTAAAGTATAATGGATTATTCAAGATGATGACAGTGCCTGGGCTGCTGTTTATTCACTGTTAGCAGTAGGGACAATTTTTAGCACGGGAATTAGTAATATCCTCCTCTCTCTGCATCACTCTTATGCTGTGCAGACATGGCTACTTCTGTGCGTAATTACACCCTGCTGTAAGTGGGATCACAAGCAATGCTGTAAAGCAGCACAAAATAAATTGTTAAGCATTATTGTTTTTCAGCTTTCCCTAGTCACTGTTCTGTAATATGATAAATAATCTGATAACATAAAGGAGCACATTTACTTAGCTCGAGTGAAGGAATAGAAGAAAAATGCATTGGTGTTCAGGCCCCTCACACAAATTAAAAAAAACATTGGTGGCCAGAGTCCCCCTATAAAAGTAAAAAAAAAACATTGGTGGCAAAGAGTTTTAAAAAAATAAACAAAAAAATGACCATTGATGTTTGGCAGCCACTTCTTTGGTGGCTTCGGTGGCTTGGCCTTGGCTCCCTTTAGTGCTTCGGCCTTGGATCCCTTTGGTGACTTCTCTCGGCGGCTTCCTAATCGGCCCACTAAAATATCAGGCATTTGCCAGTCCGGGCCTGGTTTTAACCCTGTTCACAGAGGGAGGGTGTTGCGTTGTAATCAAAAAAAATCACAATGGTAAACCTCACTGTGAATATCCACTAAACATATGGTCCTAAATATTACAGTATAGCAAATACGTTTCATAAATGATCCGAGATAACTGCGATAGTATCCAGTTACATAAAGCTAGAATCAAATTCTGCTCACACAGGCATTAATGTTAATAAACACATGTAGGTCAATCACAAGTGCTCAGAATTGCTGAACTGTGGATTCCTGTAGAATAAAACTACTGTAGGAATAAAAATCCTCATTTATAAGTAGTTCAAAATGTTCCTCATTTATAAGTACTGATAACTGAGCTGATCTTTGACATTTTTGTTGCTACAGACACGTTTATGGTGGAAGATGCCGTGGAAGCTATTGGTTTTGGGAAATTCCAGTGGAAGCTCTCCATGCTTACTGGTCTGGCTTGGGCAAGTACCTCTTGTATGTTTGCACACCACAATGCGTTATACCGGGAAACAGTGTAAATAATACAAGGACAGGTGTAGTATATAGACTCAAAGTTTTACAGTAAGTAACAAGAGAGCAAATGAGAGGTGAACTGGGTGCAGCTGAGGCTGATGTAACAGAAGCAATCAATTTCTCATGGTTCAAAGCTCACAAGAGTTGTCCAAGCTTTAATCACAATAGCACCTGCGCATAAATTCTGTCATGTGCCTCATTACCCTCAACATATACACTGATTACTGGGATATTAATTGCATTTATCCCCCTGCTGTAAAAGACTTACAGCATGGAGAATACATTTTTATAAAATATAGGGACACTTTTATGTTCATATATAAATCTAAGGTCATCTGTGGAAAGCCTTCTATTAGTAGCCTCCCTAAACAAGAATTTCTCATCCCTCTGCCTACAGCATGCTTGCAATGGAGATCCATTTATATTTCAGAAATACTGGTAATTCTAGGTAAATAAAAAGTATTGGCATTATGATTGGTTGCTATACTTGCAAACTCATTCATTGATCCTGTAGTTTCATAATTGATTTTTCTTGAAATACAAATGAACAATATGAAAAACGGTCTCTAAAAATATTCTAGTTGGAACACACCTTCAAAAAACTCCTACGGAAGGAACAAGTAAGGAACAAGATTAGTTACCAAATATTTTTCTGCATTTAACTGACCCTATTACAACTCTCTAAACTCTCGCAACAGGTGCCTTCTGTGATGTATATATTTGACTCTGCAGCTGTATGGCTAGTGATCAGATAATTTATGGTGCTTTGTTTTGTTGTTTGCAACAGCAGGGCCATCAGTTGGACATTTGTGTGTATTTTGCTGATATCCACCATATACTACACACATACTCTCTTTCCACCCCCCCCCACTTCTATACTCTACTCTCACTTCTGCTGCCTGTGTTTGTGAATCTGTTAGTCTCTCCTTGTCTGCTCGTATCTCTAACCATGTCACTCTTACTTCTCTTGGTACCTGTGTAGATGGCAGATGCCATGGAAATGATGATACTTAGCATCCTGGCTCCACAGCTCCACTGCGAATGGAGATTGCCCAGCTGGCAAGTGGCTCTGCTTACATCGGTAAGATAATATGCTAATGCACTCCTGGATGAGATTCCAGGTGCTACTTCACTGTAAGATTTTGCCTCTGGCAATGCCATTTTCCTGATTAAGCAAAAAGCCCAGCTGGCACAATGCTGGCCGGTTATAGAGAACAACTGCCAGCTGAAACAGCATCCATTCTAATTTATACTCGAATGTCATTTGGTGACGTAAGCATTTCAGGTCAGCAATTTGTTTGGCAATTTCTGTACAATATGAGACAAGCGCGGAAATCTAACAGATGACTTCAAAGCCTTAATAAGAAACATGGTTTGCTTTTAGCATTCAAGAGCAGCTAAGAGGCAATTTCAGGGTTTCTTTTGTCTGTGATCATCGAGCCAAATGACTTGGCATTACTTACCGCTGTATCATTTCACATGACTTGTAAAGCAGGGAAGCTTATTGTTCTTGAGGCTGCATTAGCATCAGAACTACAGTATTTATACATCAGTGAAAGAACATGTTCCCTTGGCCAGGGCCAAGGGAATGTATAAGAACTGCTACTGATGTGCCTTGCATAAGCCCCATGTCTTGTGGGTATTATCAATCAAATTTTAGTGATTTTAATTTTTTCTTTCAATTATCATTACTGCCTGTCTGTATTCTTACTTAATCTGGGCTAAAGTGTACTCTTGCCCACCCAGGCTGATCCCATTATTCAAAGTGTTTCATAGTAACCTGCACTGCCAGTAATTTCACCCTGTAAATAACTATACTATGGTACAGGTAGATACAGTGTTGGACTGGCCCGGCGGGACACCGGGAAAAAACCCGGTGGGCCCCGACCCTCGTGGGCCCCCGCCGGGCCAGACCCCCTCTAATAGTATAAAAATTTTAAAAAGTTTCCGGCGATGCGCATCGCATCACCGCTTGCGCACCGAGAAGTGTGCTCGCGCATGCGCATGGCGGCGTTCGAACGGCGCAGTAGGGGGGCGGGGGCCCTGGACCAGCAGTCCCGGTGGGCCCTGGTCCCCCCAGTCCGACCCTGGGTATATAATCTATTACAGGCATGGGACCTGGGGATTTCTCAATAATGTATCTTTCCATAATTTGGATCATACCTTAAGTTAAGTTTGCTAGAAAACCATGTAAACATTAAATAAACCCAACAGGCTGGTTTTGCTTCCAATAAGGATTGATTGTATATATTAGTTTGGATCAAGTACAAGGAACTGTTGTATTATTAGAGAGAAAAAAGAAATCATTTTAAAATATTTTGATTACTTAGATAAAATGGAGTCTATGGGAGATAGCCTTTCCATAATTCAGAGTTTTCTGGATAATGAATCCCATACCTGTATCCAGAATGCTCAGGAACTGGGGTTTTCCCAAGAAGGACCTATCTGTAATTGGATCTCCATACCTTAAGCTAAAACATAAAATACATAAAATAAACCCAACAGGATTGTTTTGTATGGATTCTGCATCTTAGCTACTGTCATGTACAGCATACTGTTTGTACGTTACAGAGAAAAACTAAAACAATTTTAAAAATTAGAATTATTTGCTTAAAACTAAGTCTATGGTTGATTGACTTCGTGTAATTCAGAGCTTTCTGGACAATGGGTTTCCAGATAAGGGATTCCATACCTGTACTACAAACTGATCGATTGAGGCAAAAAAAAGGGTATGTATTTCTCTTTCCAATAAATTTGTAGCCTTAAAGAGTATTTGTTTTTAGATCGGGGCAGTGATCCCTATTTAAAAGTCAAAAAGAGGCAAATAATGAAATTTAACTATAAATAAAATGAATACTGAAGACCAATAAAGACTGTAATTGGGTATTTGGTAGCCCCTTTGTGGACTGTCCTACAGGAGGCTCTCTTTGGCAGTACACCAGTATTTTATGCAACCAAATGTTGCCTTCAAGCCTGGAATTCAAGAATAAGCACTAATGAGCATTGCCCAATATAGACACTGGTTTATGGAAGGGTCCAGAGCAAGATAGAGAAGTGCAAAAGCAGTATTTAGTATAAAGGGTTGATTGAAAAATATTTGCTCTTTTTTCGTAGGTGGTATTCATCGGCATGATGGCCAGTTCATCGCTGTGGGGAAACGTTTCTGATCAATATGGCAGGAGGACTGTAAGTAATTCAGGGTGCTGAAATAGGGGATGACCTCTGATTCTTAAAGGGGTTGTTCACCTTTGAATCAACTTTTAGTATGATGTGTGATGAGTCATTTTCTGACATACAATTTGCAATTGGTTTTTATTTGCAGTTTTTGAGTTTAGTTTTTTATTCAGCAGCTCTCCAGTTTGCAATTTCAACAATATGGTTGCTAGGATCCAAATGACCAAAATTACCAAATTAGCAACCATGCATTGATTTGAATAAGAGACTGGGATATGAGTAGGAGAGACCTGACTACAAAGATGAATAATACAATGTTCCAATAACAATAAATGTGTAGCCTTACAGAACATTTGTTTTTAGATGAGACAGAAAGAATCAGACTAGGAAGGCAAATAATTAAAAAAAACATTAAAAAATAAATAATGAAGACCATTTGAAAAGTTGCTTTGAACTGGCCTTTCTATAACATACTAAAAGTTTATTATAAGGTGAACCACCTCTTTAGGACAGATTTACTTCCACCAGGCATTAACCATTATTCTCATCCTCAACTATTTGTCTGCTCTGCAGGGTCTGAAGATCAGTGTGATCTGGACTCTTTATTATGGGATTCTCAGCGCCTTTGCTCCTGTCTATAGTTGGATTCTTGTACTCAGAGGACTGGTTGGGTTTGGGATCGGAGGTGTACCACAGTCGTAAGTTAATTCCTCTGCAAATATCAGCTATTATTTTATCATTACTGACTGGCCTGAAAACATTCCAGTTACTGTATATCTGAAAGAAACATACAAACAGCAGGTTACACCCATAATTGTCAGTGTGCACATTTATGGAATTCTTGAAAATATTGCAGTAGTCGGCACTAAAATGTTATTTTAGAACTGGGCACTTGCTTGGGACCCACCATTTATGGCTCTCGGTGGGAAGTAGCTGCAACACTCTGATAGCGTAAGGCTAGATTTTGTTTTTTAAATTACAAATATAATATCAAACTACAGTTAAAAAATTCAGTTTTTCATGTCTTTGTATGAATCTCACTTGGCATGTTATTTCCTTGGTGTGGAAAATGATATCATAGTGGAAATGTAAACCCCAACCCCAAAAGGCAAAAAATTGGGAAAGACTTAGGGGGTTATTTACTAATCTTCAAATGCAATTTTTTTTTTTTTTAAATCTGACTAAAAATCTGATTAAAAAAATCACAATTTTTTCTGAATTTATTAAACCCCGAGCATGGAAAAGTCCAAATCAGAAAATCCGGCATCTCAGACCTGTCGAGGTTGCATATAAGTCAATGGGAGAAGTCCCGATGATTTTTTGATGTGCGCAGGGTTTTGTGCAATACCCCAAAGTTTTCAGAGTTTTCGGACAAAAAAGCATAAGAAATCTGTGTGAAAAATCTGAAAAAATCCCACAATTCCCGCAAAGCAAATTTTTGGTAAAATGTAATAATAAATAAGTGTAAAAAACCTGAGCGGATTTGATCAGAGTTTGTAGCAGAAAATGTTAAAATCGGACTTTGATAAATATCCCCCATACTGTTTAGTGAAGACGGAGCCTAAATATTATAAAAATTAAAAATATTTATTAGGACATGCTCTAGCCTGACACGTTTCGTGCGAAAGGTGGGCACTTACTCATAGGCTGTTGGCTACACGATGCCTCACATGTGAACATGTCCAGAAAACACAATCTTTTACACCTTCAGTTACACATAAGAAGTATACCATTAAACAATTTATAAATTGCAATACAACTTTTGTGGTTTATCTCCTAGAGTGTTCTAAGTGCCATATACAATATGTGGGAAAGACAACTAGACCTCTAAAAAATCGTATTAGGGAACACATTCGAGACATAAAGAGCAAAAACCCCGACTCAATTGTAGCAAAACACTTTGGCCTTTGTAATGGAGGTGACACACATAGATTAAAGGTTATAGGTATTGATAAACTGAAGAGAAATACAAAAGGTGAGGACCCAGTCCCCAATCTCTTACAGCAAGAGACCAAAAGGATTCTCTTTTAAATTGCTTGCGGATTTAGGCTTTCAATTTACACAGCAATAATAATTGCTTTCATATATTGTACATATTTTGTTATGCAAAGTATAAGTTCTTCAGTGTGATCAGGGGGTATGCACTTTTTTATTCTCACATAGTCACAGAGACTGCTGCTGTTAGAATATATATATATTTTTTTTCTTCACCTGCGCACTCTTTTAATTGGCCTCAACCTTGTAATAACGCCCCCTTTCCTTTGATTGGATAATTTCTGTGTGATGTAACTTTTGTATCTTATTTCTATTGGTTTACAATTATGTATTGAGCCGTTTTTCTGATTGGATAAGTAACTGCATGATGTCATGTATGTAAATTTTATTGGTCATTATCCCTCCTTTAAAAGGATTGTGTAGAGGGGAGACCGACAGCCTATGAGTAAGTGCCCATCTTTGGCACGAAATGTATCAGGCTAGAGCATGTCCTAATAAAGATTTTTAATTTTTATAATATTTGGACTCCATCTTCACTAAACAGTAACTGACTACTGTGTTTACTTTTTGATCCCCTTGAATAAGAAATTTGTGACTTTAATTGGATTTTTAATCACTGTTAGAAAATTGGAGAGACACACCACAGCAAAAGTTCATAATAATCCCCAACCCCAGCCTTAATTTTAATCAGCCTGATTAAAGGGGGAAATTCGAGTCAGTTTTTTGAGTATAATCTGACTTGATATTGGGTAAAGTCAAGGTCAGGTTGGCAAAACAGAGGTTCATAGGTGCACATTATGTTGCAGGTAATAAGTACAAGGCTTTCCTAGCACCTTGTCTGAATGACACACATGCCATATGTCACAACAGGCACACCCCATGAATACATCAGTGCAGAACAGAAGCAGCACTGTATTCATGGTAAAGAAAAAGGTCTTTGCATTCTATTCTGAAGCACAAAGACTTACATCTAAGAGCACAACCTGTGGGGCAGGATGCACAAAATATATGGTGCGTTGCTCTGTTTTTCTTCTGCTGTTATCTTTGTATGAGGAAGTGTTACACTTGCATGATGCACCTCTCCTTGATCGAACATCTAAGATGTTTGTGGCCTCCCTTTTTTCTATCAGCAAATGGTCAGTTTGGTTGACTGTTGATCCAGGTGCTGCCCAGGTGCCTTTATGTATGTCATGATGTAGAAATGGTGTGGAGCTTATTATAATGTTCTTAGCTGCAAAGCATATCAGTCTTTCTCTGCTCTCATTTGTTTCATTGTGGAGACTATGATTACCTATAATTTATTTTGTACTCTTTCTCCTTCCCGAATCCTGATTTTGGCATACATGTCTCCAATTATCATTTTTATATTGTTTTTGGGGCTGCTGTCTTAAACCAGTTCCAATTTTTTATATAAAGATTTTTTCGTGTCTTGGTCCTCTATAGGGCAGTGAATATTTATATAGCGAATAAAGTACCCCTATTGTAAAATGTGAGGATATTATAAGTCACAGAGGAGTTCCATGACCATATAAAAGCACAAGGCGACCATCCATGCTGCAGTGTTTGATTTCTCCTCCCTGGCTACTGACAGCATGTGAAGGAGGCTGTGGGGGTGCCGCTGGACATGCTGCTGCTGTCTGGCCTCTCTATCTGGGCACGGCGCTGAGTGCAGGAGACATAGCCTGCGGAATAGAAGATATTCTGAAGCCGAACCCCTCTTTGCTTTCCCTTTAGCCGCACTAACAGCCGAGCCCTCAGTCCTTGGAAACTACAGAGCCGGATGAAGAAGTCACCCGATTCCTCTGTATCGCTGGTTCCGCTAATTATTTCAGCAAGCTCGTGCAGCTTAGCAGTAATGGGTAGCGCTAACTTTCCTAAATGTACACGCTTTACCAAGCGATCGCTTGCGTGTGCGAGTATTGGAGTTGGCTGCTGCTTGCCTGAGTCGTACAAAGAAAGCTGCTGCCGCTGTACTGAGTGTGCCGACAAGTATCACTTGGGTGTCGGTACATGTGTCAGATCTTTATGCTTCAGCATATAACGAGCAGTCCACGGCAGTCACACTTTTACTCGGTGATCGGTTTGCTGGAAGGGAGCTGCACGAGCTTGCTGAAATAATTAGGCGAACCAGCGATACAGAGGAATCGAGTGACTTCTTCATCCGGCTCTGTAGTTTCCGAGGACTGAGGGGTCGGCTGTTAGTGCGGCTAAAGGGAAAGCAAAGAGGGGTTTGGCTTCAGAATATCTTCTCTTCCGCAGGCTATGTCTCCTGCACTCAGCGCCGTGCCCAGATAGAGAGGCCAGACAGCAGAAACATGTCCAGCGGCACCCCCACAGCCTCCTTCACATGCTGTCAGTAGCCAGGGAGGAGAAATCAAACACTGCAGCATGGATGGTCGCCGTGTCGCCTGTTTTGAAGATGACAGGAAGTAGAGTTTTGGTAAGTTATTTCTTAATAAAGGCTTTGCTATTTTAAATTTTAATTTTTCTTGGTGTTTATTTTCCGTTGTATACTAACGAATTTTTTAAAAACATTTTTTGATGTTACTGGTCCTTTAAGTAAAATAGGGTTGTTTTGCCAACGTGTGTTTTGCCTGGGCTTTCTCAAGGCAAAACTAGTTTGGTAAGTTATTTCTTAATAAAGGCTTTGCTGTTTTAAAGTTTATTTTGTCTTGATGTTTATTTTTTTTAAACATTTTTTGATGTTACTGGTCCTTTAACGGAATTGTTTCCAGACTTTGTTTGTAACTAAATTTATACAGATTGAACAGCGTAGCCTAGAGTCTTGTGCGGGTCTATTTTTTGGGACCCATACCTGGACCGTACCCGCAACCTGGAATTTCGCAACCCAGACCGGCAACCCGCATTTTTACCCTCTTGGATCCACAACCCTTAGCCATGATCAGAAAAAAAGGAGTAAAACAGGAAATGCAGTCATTGTAAATAGGAAGTGACATCATCGGAAGTAGACATGACCAGAAAAAAATGAGTAAATAGCGTTATTGAGAATACCCGCGGCCCGACCCGCAAACCCGCAGTCTCGCATCTATACCAGCACCCGGAACTTCTATCCGCAACCCGCTGGGTACCGCAGGTTTTTGCGGGTAACCCACAGGTACCCGACACGCTGCAGGAATCTAACGTAGCCTACCTCCACCGCATTTAAAATTTCTTTTAATAACTCGTTTTATTAGAGGCACTGTAATAAACAGTTATTGAGAATCGGTGAGGTGGTGGAGAGAGGGTTTTTTTTTTACTATTTTTGTTTAATAAATTAAATGTCAATTGGGTAATCTATACCTCTTCTTTCCGGAAAGTGAAATTTTATGTATAATCATAAAGGGTCCAATATTATCCCTTTCCAACCATCTATGATTGCATGTCATTATCTCTCACACCGAAGAACGACATGAAAGCTTTGCTGGAGGGATTTTTTCCTTAAACTACAACAATGACAAGTTTTGCTTTGACTTGCAGTAGGAGTGCTGTAGATGTTTAAAAAGGCAACCGTATAGTTTTTTCTTTGTTTGTTTCTCCTTTCCTCAGAGTAACACTTTATGCTGAGTTTCTTCCTATGAAGTCAAGAGCAAAGTGTATATTGTTGATTGAGGTAAGACAATTATCTCTATAAGCCTCAATTTTGTTTGTATATCATTGTGCTTGGAACAGATGAAAAATAAAGCTAGTGTGGTTTCATGGCACAGGTATGGGATCCATTATCTGAAAACCCATTATCCGGAAAGCTCCAAATTACGGGATGGATGTCTCCCATAGATTGTATAGGAAAGAGGTAGACCATTTTTTCTGGCAAAGCCTTTATCTCATTTTATTGCAGAAATTTGAAGCTTCAAATGTCTGCAATAAAATAAGATAAAGGCTTTGCCAGAAAAATTGGTCTGCTTCTTCCCTACACAGTCTGGATGACATAATTGGCTTGGAAGTGCATGATAAGTAAGTGGTGTGCTGCAAGAAAAGGTTGTTGTTGTCTCCCATAGACTCCATTTCATCCAAATCATCTACTTTTTAAAAATGTAAACGGTGCATTGTACTTGACACAAACAAAGATATAATTAATCCTCATTGCAAGCAAAATCAGCCTGTTGCTTTATTTAATGATTACATTTCCTAGTAGACTTAGGGTCTGAAGATCTAAATTATGGAAGGATCTGTTATCCAGAAAACCCCAGGTCCCGAGCAATCTGGATAACATACCTGTATTTATCTTCTATGTGGAGAGTTCCATTTTTTGCCTTGTTTGTTTGGCCGCAGTGCTGCATCCCCTATTAAAGACAAGTTTACACTCTGGTTTATTGGAAAGGGAAGTTCAGCACATCAGATAAAATTAAATGCCTTGTATTACTACACCATATAAGAGGGCTAGCTTGGAGTTGTAGAACTGCAACAGATGGTTTAAACTAATTGTAATGTAGAGAAAGTTATGTAATTGACTTTTTGGCGCATGCCAGCTCGAGCACACAATCAGCCGGCGCCGTGCCCAGCCAGGTTGCCTAGGGCCCCTGGCTGGGTTGGCCCAGCTCTGGTCATAAGTGTGAACAATGTAGGGGGATTACATGTGTAAACAATACAGGGGATTAGAGTCTGAATTTGAGGTTTAAACAATGCAGGGGCCAGTTAATCTCTGTAGTGATACCATTCATTTTATACATGGTAAGCAAACACAGCAGGTAGGTGGGGGGGCACAGAAGGGCCACCAGTTGGACAGCCCTGATTTAGACTATGACCCTGTTGCTCATAGAAGCTGCGATGGAACCAGTTGTCCAGGTGGGGAAAAGTGCTGGAACTCACATACAGTGGGGGGGGGCTTTTCTACCCCTTCAACAGACATAAGTAGGCAGTAGTTACAGCCAGCAGTAGAACTCCACAAATGGACATCTCAAGAGTACATGATGCTTACAGTGGTGCTCCTTTTGGGATCTCTCTACCCCTCAGCTTATCCATGCGAATCCCAACTCTTGCAGATAATACCTTTAGTACTAAGCCTTCTGCATTCCCCATTTTCATGGTGGTGCCTTTGGTTGCTCTACTAATTACTTCAAGTTTGACATAGTGTAGGAGGGAGATATTACAGGGGCTAGTTCTCACAAAAATAAATCCTACCTTGCAAGTATTTCTTCAACTAAGGTCTCCTACCTCCCATACATCCAACCTCCTTCAGCAATGGGAGTCCAAGGACAGGCCAAAGATTTTTATGGGCTAGAGAACCAACCTGACACCCCTAGCCAGTAAGGAGCTTTAGCTGGGCATGCGTATTTGGATAGGGACACTTAGCCCCAGGCCAAAACTGGAACCACAAAATAACTATTTGTCTGCAATATTATAATGAAGTGTCTATGCCCTGAAGAAATCATGTCCTACTCCTCATACACCGTTGAGGAAAATAGTTTTTAAAAAATGGTACTAAGAATGACATAGATTACATAGATTATATAATTGTTTTCTGTTTTTTAATTTACACTACAGTATATTAACAATTGTAGACCTTTATCTTTACTGATGAAAGTCGCTGTGCAGGTAACCCATCTATATGTGTTTGGCTTCACAGACAGACTTTCAGCTGTGTGACATATCTCTTATCTCATCTTTAGAATGGCAATTTGTAACCTAATCTTTTTATTGTCTCCCTGTCAGATCTTCTGGGCTCTTGGCACAGTTTTTGAAGTGCTTCTTGCTATCTTTGTGATGCCTACTTTGGGGTGGCGCTGGCTTCTCATCCTCTCTGCCCTGCCACTAATGCTCTTTGCTATTTTGTGCTTTGTAAGTCTATTTCATCTCAAGCTTTACTTTTACTTTAGCTTTACCATGAGAAGTGTACTGTGAATAGACTTTTTTTATGTATAGGGATATATATATTTATTGATATAGAGCTACTTACTGTATATACACAGAGGTGTACATTAAAACAATAATATGACATGGATTGAAACAATCAAGAATATAAATAAATAGAAGATAGATTTATATTTAAAATTGTGTTAAGAGGAAACAGGTTGTTGCCCTACAGAGCTTGCAGTCTAACTGGATAAGTAACTTACATGCACAAATTAGAAGATATTAAGTGCTGCAGTTTACTGTGGTTGAGGCATTGCCACTTCAGCACCAAGACTATGCGCCAAGAGGTAGTCATTTGTGTTTAGTTCTAAAGAAAGGTAAAGGTATTTGTGCCCAAAAACACCCAGTGGGCACATTTAATATGCAATATGCTTTATAAGCTCTGATATGTGATTGGAACTAGAGGGCTTTTTTCAAGGTCAATAACACTTTTGACATATGACTATCATATATGACATATGATTATCCGAGGGGCAGTAATAGTTAAAGTAATCTAAGTAATTAAAATGCTTTGAGTGACACTGTTTTAAATTAAAGCATACAATCCTGGACTGGGTTAAATTGTCTGCAGGTATATGGGGTGCCAGTAGCACTGTCCTCACTGAAAGCTGTTTAATATAGCAGAGCTTCACAATTTGCTTCATATTTGATTATCCAGTTTCAAAGGCAGTCATACTTTTTATAGTATTTAACAGGCAATTAAATCTAATTTACTTTTTTCCATTTTGATTGGAAATCTACTCTATAACAATAGTCTTAGTTTAGATAAAATCTCTTAAATTGAATACTTTTTTCTTGGCTGTCATGTTACATAATTTCACTCTTCACTACTATGTCCTTTTCTCACAATCACTAATTTATTAAACCAAAACTTTTTCTGGGTTGAGCTTTTTGTCGACAAAAAAGTAGCAAGGAAAAAAAGTAGGGATGCACCAAATTCGGCCGAACCCCCAAATCTTTCGCGAAAGATTCTGCCGAATACCGAATCGAATCGGAACCCTAATTTGCATATTTAAATTAGGGGTGGGTAGGGGAAATTTTTTTTTACTTCCTTGTTTTATGACAAAAAGACACACGATTTCCCTCCCCACCCCTAATTTACATATGCAAATTAGGATTCTGATTTGGTTCGGCTGGGCAGAAGGATTCGGTCGAATCCGAATCCTGTTGAAAAAGGCAGAATCCTGACCAAATCCCAAACCAAATACTGGATTTGGTGCATCCCTTAAAAAAAAGCACAACTTGTCCAGGAGTTATTATGCAACAAAACTGCGACAATTCATAATTCAAAAATGCTCCAGCTAAAACCTGTCAAACTCACATAGAAGGCAATGACAGATGCTCCTTTTACAACTGTTTCTGAAAAATAAAAATTGGTCTCTTAAAAATAGAAATTCAAAAAAATCCCCCTATAATTTTATTTTCTGTCCAGACTTCTCCAGAGATGGCAAAAGCATTTTTGTGACATAAAGGATGATGGACTGTTTTTCCTCAAACTCTGTGTTGTGACTAAAGCACATTTTAAAAATACCCTATAAATAAAGATATAATATTGAAAAAATAAAAATGTTTTCTACCTGCTGAAGTGTGCTTACTTATACAGTCCAAAAACAAATTGTCTTTGGCACACCACTTACTTGATACTTTTTCAAGAGAAGTACAGTACCATTAATGCACATAAGGAGCGTATTTCAGCCCAAATTTTCAGAAATATGCCTGAAAAGTATTCATTTTGAGTACTGACAGTGGATTACAGACCTCACGCTTTTTAACGTGGAAGTAGAAAGCTTATCATGTGACATTAGCCTTATGTTTGTCTCATGTAAACATGAGTAGATTTTGAGGGCAAGTTCTGCTGCAAATACGCCTTTGGAAATTCATTATTGTCTCTTTGTGGTGACAAAGCCCCAGTAATTGAACATGGAAGCAAATACATTTCAATTAAATCACTTTGGCTCCAAGGAAAAGATATTTACAAGTACTGGGTTTGAATAAATGGTGTGCCAGGGCACTGGGTGGGCATTGACTATAGCACATCAAGACTTTGCTTGTTTTATTTATAAATGTTATTTACTTTTCCAGTGGTTGCCTGAAAGTGCCAGATATGAGGTTTTGTCTGGGAATCAAGAGAAAGCCCTTGCCACCTTAAAACGTATTGCAACTGAAAACGGTGCTCCCATGCCTTTGGGCAAGCTCATCGTCTCAAGGCAGGTCTGTAACCTCATATATAACCTTTGAACATAACCTAATGAAATGAAAGTAACACTGCTAAATGCACAACTACAGAAATAATTATTCTGTAACATTTGATATGTGACACAAACGTTTGTTGAACCTGGTGTATGTAACACAGGTAATAGCTAGATTGCTAATTACTTTCTGAGGATTAACCAGCAGATACCTGAGGGCATTTGCTTAGGTCTTCAGTCCTCCTACTATATATGTATGAATATAAATATATATATTCTCTTTGGATGATTATTATTTATGTTATTGTTAATGATCCTGCACTCATTATAAAAATGTTTTTATCTTTAACGTTGTTACAGTCTTATCCAAAATATTTAAACCATCTGCTTTAGGTAAAACAAGATTGTACTTTATTTTAATACATAAATATGTAACCATTA
This sequence comes from Xenopus petersii, assembly GCA_038501925.1. Lineage (NCBI taxonomy): Eukaryota > Metazoa > Chordata > Amphibia > Anura > Pipidae > Xenopus > Xenopus petersii. The sequence goes on from CM076672.1 coordinate 163,117,188, forward strand.
TATATTTATACCTGAATATATATCCCCAGAGACTCTGATGATTGACCTCCAATATATCAGGATATAAAGTGGCTCTTGAGTAGATTGCCAATAGATGTCTGGCAGCACTCATTTATATTGCTTTTCTCCCCCCCCCCCTTGATTCATTTAGGTGTCATTTTTCATTTTGCATAATGCCTTTCTGTATCTTTTTAAGAAACATGTCAACAGCTATGAAAATATAAGCATGCACAATCTAAGACAGGGATCCCCAACCTTTTGAAGCCGTGAGCAACATTCAGAAGTAAAAGGATTTGGGGAGCAACACTAGCGTGAAAAATGTTCTTGGGGTGCCAAATAAGGGCTGTGATTGGCCATTTGGTAGCACCTATATGGATTGTCAACCTACATTGAGACTCTGTTTGGCAGTACATCTGGTTTTTATACAACCAAAACTTGCCTCCAAGCCTGGAATTCAAAAATAATCACCTGCTTTGAGGCCACTGGGAGCAACATCCAAGGGATTGGAGAGCAACATGTTGCTCACGAGCTACTGGTTGGGGACCACTGATCTAAGACATGCTTTAAGTCATACAATAAAGAGCTAGATTTGACTTACTAGAGCCTTGGGTGTTTACATTGTTGCTTTATTTATGTGCTCAAGTGATGTGTAAACAAAAAATAGAAAACAATGGGGGAGTAAATACAGTAACTAGTCTATGTTGTAATTTATAAGGGATTTGTGTAAGCATAACTTGAAGCTGCTAAGCCATAGGACTCTTTAGTGCCTTGAAAAAGGGTGCAGTGCTGTTGTATATTACATGGATACCACCAAGCAAATTTAGGGTTGTAGTCCTGGATATTCTTATTCCAACTTCCATTATTTTAAAAAATAAAAAAATAAATAAAATAAAATAATACGATTTCTCTGTTTTCCTAATATTTGCTGGCTTTGGCCTGTTTTTTTTTCAATAGTTAATTTAATAGCAGTCTTATGTAAATCAATAGCCGTCAAGTCTCTGTATGTTGTTGTGAAACATAATTGATTCCTGTTGTACCTAACAGGCCTCCCCTATACATTTTTTTTGTACAGGCCATTTCTTCATTAAGTTAAGAGCCTGAATATTGACATAGTAGAGGATGAAAATTGCCTTCATTTGTGTTCTAGTCATGCATGGGTCCCAGTGTGTTTAACAACACAATCCAGTAATTACTGTATTGATTTTAAACTGGTGTTCTACGGGACAGTTATAACTACAACTCCCAATATCCCTTAACAGAGAAAGGATATGGAAATGTAGTCCAAGAATGGGCAGCAGGTTAAATATTCAAGATGCACTACTACCGATTTGTATTTTCCATTTTTCTACTTAATCTCTAGCTAAACAACATAAGGCAAATGCAACATGGCCCTTTAAGTGAATAAAATCTCTTGAATCAGTGCCATGAGTTGGTATGTTGCAATTTCTGGTGTGAGATTATAGAAATGTGCAAATTTTTATTTATACATGGCCAGCAATATTTTAGTACTATGTAAATCCAATAATACTAATATGACACGATAATAAATATATGTTTTATTCATATTAAAGGAGGATCGAGGTAAAATTCGAGACCTTTTTAGTCCCCAGTTTAGATGTACAACACTGCTGCTTTGGTTCATATGGTGAGTAGAAATGTGTTTCCTGTCTCTTACAACACACCTTTAGATCTATAGTATGGTTCCTTGGTTTTGATCAGAACATTGCTGTCCGGTTGAACTGCAGCAGTTGAAATTCCAGAAACGGCAGGCATATATATCTATCTATCTATATATATATATATATATATATATATATATATATATATATATATATATATATAATATATATATATAAATATATATATGATTAAAAAAATACCGCACTCACCAGGTTCAATTAGAGTAATTGATTTAAATAGACAGGCAAAAGAAATTCCAACTTTTCAATCACATCATAGTGATCTTCCCCTGAGGAAGCCATGTGACTGCAGTTCTATACAATATATATATATATATATATATATATATATATATATATACGTGTATATATATATATATATATATATATATATATATATATATATATATATATATATATATACAGATAGATAGATAGATAGATAGTATCAAGATTAGCCGGCACTCGTTAAAAAATATAGAGTAATCAAACAGCAATGTCCTCACAGGTCTTTAAAAGTGAAAAAGTTATTTACTGGTATTAAAAAGAATGTTCTTTTTAATAAATAACCTTTTCACGTTTTAAGACCTGTGAGTGCGGACATTGCTGCTGTTCGATTATGGAATATATATATATATATATATATATATATATATATATATATATATCCAAATAGCAAAGAAACCGCATTCCAGATCTTTTAAGGTGAAAAAATCAAATCATATTTATTTCGACGTTTTGGCTCCTAACTCAAGCTGTCCTCAGGAAGAGGCTTGAGTTAGGAGCCGAAACGTCGAAACTTAAAAGACCTGGGGGCACATTTACTTAGTTCGAGTGAAGGAATAGAATAAAAAAAAATTTGAATTTCGAATGTTTTTTTGGCTAATTCGATGATCGAATTGGCTACTTCGACCTTCGACTACGAATCGTTCGAATCGAACGATTCAAACTAAAAATCGTTTAACTATTCGACCATTCGATAGTCGAAGTACTGTCTCTTTAAAAAAACTTCGACCCTCTACTTCGGCAAGTAAAACCTACCGAGGTCCCCATAGGCTTTCTAACAATTTTTTGGTCGTAGAAAAATCGTTCGATCGGTTAAAACTATTTGAACGATTTTCCTACGATCGTTCGAATGATCGAATTGTGGTAAATCCTTCGACTTCGATATTCGAAGTCGAAGGATTTACCTTCGACAGTCGAATATTGAGCGTTAATTAACCCTCAATATTCGACCCTAGGTAAATGTGCCCCCTGGAGTGCAGTTTCTTTGCTATTTGGATGTATATTATATAACCTGCACCCAGGCAGGTTATATAATATACACTCACAAGGCTTTGTTAGTGAAGCAAATAGTTTATTTAACTAACACTACAGTCTTAGCAGGGACCTTTCTCTGCTGAGATTGAAACATTGGTTCAATAAGCTATCACTTTTTCTTCACTAACAAAGCACTGTGAGCACAGTTTTATATACATTTTGACACTTGCACCCAGGCAATTAACATTCTCAAATAGAGTGCACATGCTCTGTAGTTAAATATTAAATATTTTTGAATATTTAAATAAAAAAAGAAGATGCATGAATCTGATTGCTATCTGTCAGCACTAGAGTGTTACTCATTCAGTCAGGGACCAGAATTCCCATGAATACATTACCGAATCCTACGAAATCTTTAGTTTAGAGAAAACTAACACCGTTCTAACTTAACCAGGTTTTCCAACGCATTCTCTTACTACGGACTCGTCCTTCTAACGACAGAGCTTTTCCAAGCAGGAGACGTATGCAGCAGTAAGTAGTTCAGGAGTACAGTGGGGGGATGTGGATACATATATATAGATATTTTAAGACATTTATCTAAACATATGGCAGACAGAAAAGTGAATAGAGCGGTGGAGTACTTATTTAGTGAACTGAGTGGTGACTTCTCTGTTCTGTCTTTGTTGAACTGCACCATAATTTTTAAAATTTTAAAATATGGCTTAAGTTTATTTTTCAAAGGAAAATAAAAAAAAGTGTATATTTTTATTTACATGATTGTCTTACCTTTTGAAAACTTCATCTGTGTTCTAGGTCATCTTTTGGATACTTGCACTAGTGGCATATGCTGCACTCTGCACCTGATTCTCTAAATATGTTGGACAAAGTGGAAAATAGAGGGGAAATGAGTGTAGTTATGGTAAAATGGGCAAGGGGGTCTAAGATCAATTAACTCCCGGTACTCCCAAGTACTGTTATGTAGTCGCAAAATTATTTTGGTTCAAAAAAAGTCATTTTTTGATTTCAAATTATTCTTCAAAATGATACAGTATATCTATCACAAATGTATTTATGCTCACATTGTAGAATATTCTTACAAAGACTGTGCTTCAATGTTTCCTTTTCTATGGTCTATGATGCTCACCATAAAAAGGTTTTAGACCAAAACAGAAACGTTGATGTATTTTTATATGCTGCAATAAAAGGCAAATAAAACAAATCAGTGCTCCAAAATGTGTATAGCATGTGGTAAGTGTAGACATATATTGGTGTCCCTTGAAACACAGTGGCAATTGTATTGCAATTCTCTCCATACTGCACTGTATGGTGGAAATATTTTCAGTACCCAGGATGTTTTTGTGTTGTTTCTTGCAGTATCCAATCAAAGAAAGGCAGTCAAGCCAAAATGCAGCTTAGCCTGTGAATATTTAACTGTTGAAGATTATACAGATCTACTGTGGACAACACTTTCTGAATTCCCAGGTTAGTAATGAATTGTTGCTGCAGAAGCAGACAGAAGGGGCATTAGTATGGCAGCACTAACACACATATAGAGATTATCAATAAATATAGTAGGAAAGGCAATTTGACTATTTCTGATTAGACTAGTAGCACCTCAGCAAAATCTGTTTATGGCAATTACACACAGAGCTACTTGTTGAGGCGACAAAATAGACAGCACTGATAATTGTCTCTGATATGATGCTACATGTGTTTTAGCAAAGGCAATTCTTAGTATTGTCTATGAAGAGTGTGTAATTAGGTCAAATACTAAATGCCATGGTCCATGCTGTAGGTAAAACAAGCCTGAACAGTTTGGACCAAACTAGGCTAAAAAAGCAAGTGATTCTAAGCTACAGTATCACGCCTACTTTAGCAAATCTCACTCTTTATTCACTGCTTTTCCTGGGAACAGGCCTACTGGTAACTTTATGGATCATTGATCGTGTTGGTCGAAAGAAGACCATGGCCATCTGCTTTATTGTATTCTCCTTCAGTGCCCTTCTTCTGTTCCTTTGTGTGGGAAGGTATGTAGCTGACATTTTTACACAAATGATTATTGTACTTTACTTGCATGGAACAACATATTTCACAGAGCTTATACAGAGATTATACATCAATCACTGCCCCAGCGAAGCTTACAATCTAAACTAGGAGAAGAGCCTGCCCATAGGCATTGCTCTTATCTCCAGTGTGCGTCCAATGTTTCTGTAGAGCAACAGAGAGCACACAAACTCTCCAGGCAAACACAGCATGCTCTGGATATGAAATACTGGGGATGTGTGGGAGAATGAAACAATGAAAGAATAGAGTATCTATATATATATATATATCTATATATATATATATAGTATCAGAAAAGAATAGAATATCTGCTGTGGATTTGCTCAACTTAATAAAGAACCCATATTTGACATGTATTATTGATGTTTGGTGTAAGATCCTGTTTGCTTTTCATCTGTTCCAGACCATCTAGCAGGTTTTGAATGACATCTAGAAAATAGTGGAAGTTGTAGTTCTAAAACCTCTGAAGATGGATGCTGGTTCTCCAAAACGTTTTGAATAACATCCCTTATTTGTCCCACAGGAATGTCCTTACCGTTTTTCTATTCATTGCAAGAGCCTTCATTTCAGGAGGGTTTCAAGCTGCCTATGTTTACACCCCAGAGGTAAGAACAAGACACAGTTGGAAATACATACAATATGTTCTTTGACATGGAGAAACATAGCATAGTCTGTAACAGGATACTCCACAGAATGTTACCATCTCCAAATCACTGAATACAAACAGTAACTTAAAATATTACTGTTTTGCTGCAGTTTTTTATTGAGCACAAACAGTTGTTTCGGATTGGTAGTAAGACTGATTTATAAAGCTCTTTCTGTGGCTTGTTAATCATTTTCACTTCCGCTACGTACTGTACCCTCGCAATGTGTCTGGTGACAGTGCAGGACATTCATGTCCTCATCCATCAAGGGATAAGGAATTTAAGGACTAAACTGTATTTGGACTGGTTTGAAACTAAAGAAAAGGGAACAGTTAAGCAGCAGGATATGAGAACTGTCTCCCTAAAAATCTATAAACAAGTCAATTAAATATAAATAAATTAAATAATGTAAAACAAGGTAAATTAAATAATGTGTTGTGGATTCGTATTAAACTGTTAAAATGATATAAAGCCCTACATATAATATAACGAATTGTCACACTGTGGTATCTGATATCATTGGAATATGTTTGAACTGGAATAAACACATATAAACTGGAAATGTTTTAGTAAAAACAACTTACATATGGGCTATAATAAAATTCAGGTATGGGACCTGTTATACAGAATGCTCAGGACCTGGGGTTTTCTGGATAACAGATATTTCTGTAATTGGTATCTTCATACCTTAAGTCTACTGGAAAATCATGTAAATATTAAATAAACCCAATAGGCTGGTTTTGCTTCCAATAAGGATGAATTCTATCTTAGTTGGGATCAAGTACAAGGAACTGTTTTATAATAATGAGAAAAATCTAGAATATATGGGAGACTGCTTTTCTATTCTACTATCTTTCTGGAAAATAGGTTTTTATGATCAGATCCTATTATACAGATCTTTATATATATAAAAAGACAAATTTATTTATTTGTCTTCAGAGATGCAAATTAGAAGATTTTGAAGCCACTGGCCAATATTTGAAGCCAGTGCAGTTAGATTTTTGCAGAAAAAGTCTGGACTGGTGGTTGTAAGATAGTGAGAGGAAATTGAGTGTTCATCTACTGTCTGCTACAAGCAATGAGCAATCCCCATTTGAAGTTGCTGGTGTTATACTCAATTGTACACTTGTTTTACATTTCAGGTTTATCCAACAGCAACCCGAGCACTAGGCCTTGGAACGTGCAGTGGGATGGCACGTGTGGGAGCATTAATCACACCCTTCATTGCACAGGTAAACTTGACAAAAAGGAGTAACTGTCCTGTGTTGGTTCTAGATCCAATTGCCCATATTCTCAGTTGCACAGTTAAAGCCTGCAAAGTTCTGTTTGAACTTATCCAAATTAGCCTACTTCATAAAGCCAAGGTGTTGTGTGATATGAATTTGGTGCTGAATGTTTCCCCCCCACTAACCTTTTCAGCCCAATATGGTTATTATTATGATCCATAATGGAAAAGTGATGCAGGTATGGGACCTGTTATCCAGAATGTTAGGGTGTAATATTCACAGACAGCACCAACAATGAGAAATATTCCATTTAAAACGCCTTTATTTGAATATCGACTCTGACCCAGACACTCAGTAATGTTTCAGACAACCATCGGTCCTTTATCAAGCTATTATCCCGAATGCTGGGGGGTTTTCAGATAACGGATCTTTCTGTAAATTGGATCTTCAAACCTTAAGTCTACTAGAAAATCATGTAAACATTAAATAAATAAACCTAATCGACTGGTTTTGCTTCCAATAAAGATTAATGATATATTAGTTTGGATGAAGTACATGATGTTGTTTTATTATTACAGAGAAAAAGGAAATCATTTTCAAAACTTTGGATTAATAGAATAAAATGGAGTCCATGGGACACTTCCTTTTCCGTAATTCGAAGATTTCCGGAAAACGGGGTTTTCCGATAATTTTTTCCATACCCGTACCATGGAAATAAAATATTAATGAATTATTACTTCATGACTGATAAGGTAGTCAGTCACTTCTAACATACTTAGTGAAATAGCAGATGTGATGCGAATTCTTGTGCATGAAAATAAGAGCTGTATTTTGTTTCGGCAGGTGATGCTGGAGTCCTCAATTTATCTCACAGTGTTGGTATACAGTGGCTGTTGTGTTTTAGCAGCCGTGGCTTCCTGCTTCCTTCCCATTGAAACCAAAGGCCGTGGCCTGCAAGAGTCTAGCCACAGAGAATGGGGCCAGGAGATGGTTGGAAGAGGAACGCATAACGTAGGAGCGACCCCATCACATTCTGGCTCCCAGGAATGATGCGCAGTGTCAATTGCTGCATCAAGAATCCCCTGCATACAGTCAGACAGCTTATCATGCTCACAACTAATAATACATGGACTATCAATTGATTGTTTTCCAGAAAAGAAAGCAATGGGTGCAGGAAAGCAACATTATTTAAGTAATGGAGAGACGTGTACTTGCCCCGCCTCAGGTGACCCTGAATAGTTTAAATGATGATGCTGCAAACTTAGCAGAACATACAAAATGTTCCATTCCTTTCAGAACTACAGGGATAATATTTAGTGTTTACTTAATTAAAGAAGCAAGGTAATAAGTAGAGGTCTTTGAGAGTCAATCTGAATGCATTTATGCATATTTGGCCATTTCCATAGATTGTAAATAATTAGACATCCCTGAAGATTTCAAAGGCTGAATATTTTATTACCTGACAGCAACCCCAAACAATTGTGCTGTAGCTTGCTTAGCCTTTGTGAACTGATGGGCACTGCTCCTCAGTACATTCCAGGCCCGTTGTATCTGGGGGTTTTATTGCTGGAGCTTGGAAAATGTGTTGGCAACAAACCTCTGCTTCAGCATATATCTAGTGGCCTCAAGTGAACCTGTCAGGATTTCAAAATATAAATATTTAGTTGTTATTACATACATATTTTGTTTTCATAGAGCAGACATGTTGACCAAAAATGTAAACCCCTTTAAAATCTATTAGTATGCTGGATTTGGCTTTTTGTACTGCTGTTAAAAACTAATCTGCCACATCCATTCAACCTGTGCTTGACCTGTGCATATCTGTGCCTCTTACGTGCACATTACAAACCGGTCACATCATGCGCCAGCCTCCCTGCACCAAAAGACTCTGTGCATTGGGAGCCACTGGATCCAGCAACATACAAGACTTCCAGTTTTTTCATTAGGTGTAACTGTCTGGCTTTCTAATTCCATTACTCTGTGTTTGCCACCTCTATCGCAAGGCCACTTAATAACGCAGCCAACATGTACTAGTGCTCACACGTGTTGTTTACTAACTGATCTACAACCTATATCTATAATGAACGAAAGGCATTGCAGGACATGGACGTAGTGTTGGAGGGCTGTTTCAATTGTACCTGGTTTGCCCCCATGTATAACCCTTGCAATATTACATTAAAGGTTACATACCTTTTTATTTATATTAACTTTTTTTTGCAACAGTTTGAATAAATTATAATGGTACCCCAAATAAGAATTATCTATTACACAAACATATATTGGTTTTGGCACCTGGGTAACTAACCATCCAACTTCCTCCATGTTTTATAGCCTCTTCTGAGTGTAGGCTGAAGAACCTGTCAGGTTCCCTCCCTTTTATACACTGGGGGTACCCATACATTCATAAATATAAATATCTCTTCCCACAGAGCATGGCTCCTCTGTCTAGCTTCTTATCACTCTCTTTATGTATGGCGCAGACCACATCTGTGTGGGGAAAACTGCCCAACCAACTGGGAAACAGGTGCAGGATTAAAGGAACATTATTGATGGAGTGCTTTGTGCTTTACTTGGGTTCAGTGCAGCATTAAGCAGAACCGTGAAAATATATTTCACTCCTAGGGGTGGTTCACTTTAAGTCAACTTTTGGTATGTTATAGCATGGCCAATTCTAAGCAACTTTTAAATTTTTTTTTTTCTTTCTCTTTTTCTTCTGACTCTTCCAAGCTTTCAAATGGGGAGGGGGAGTCACTGACCCCATCTAAAAAACAAATGCTCTGCAAGGCTACACATTTATTTTTTATTGCTACTTTGTATTACTCATATTTCTATCCAGGCCCTTCCCTATTCATAGTCCAGTCTCTTATTTGCATGGTTGCAAGGGTCGTTTGGACCTGAAACTGCTAAATAAAAATCGAAATAACTCAAAAACTACAAATTGTCTCAGAATATCACTCTCTACATCATACTAAAAGTTAACTCAAAGGTGAACAAACCCATTAATGTTTATACCAAATGAAAAGGTACCCCTACAATATTAATAGGATTTATTTTTTTTCTTTAATGAAAGCCCCATTGATGAATTGTTTCTTTAATTTAACATTTACCTTCATTTATCTTTTAATCAGTGCTATCCAACCTTTTGCATTAATGGGCCCATTACCTGACATACAGTACTAAGTGGGGCTCATTTATCAACACTGGGCAAATTTGCCCATGGGCAGTTACCTATAGCAACCAATCAGTGATTAGCTTTTGAAGCCAGCTGCAAGTAGAACAATGAATGCAGCAATTTGATTGGTTGCCATGGGTTATTGCCCAGTTGATAAATGACCCCCAGTGTTAGCTAGATTATTACATGAAACCACTATATGTCTGTTATATAAGGAAGGAGCTCTTGATATGGCTGGGGTGGGGGGCTTTAAAAAAATCCCACATCAAGTATTCAGCATCATCAATTTGCTTATGATTTTTTTTCTCTATTGAGCACTATTAAAGTGAAATGTAGATACAATTACGGTAATGTATCACTAGTGCATGAAACTACTCCAGAAACCTTATTGTCTGTCATGCAAAAGAAAATTGCAGATCCACAAAGACATAACTGGGCTAAAGGTATACAAGTGAATAAAGAGTCCAGTCTTGGCCTCATCAAATTTAGGATGCCCATTCAAATGTTGGTAAACTTTCCCCAGCATTCTTCAGCTGTCAACGGGTGTAGGAATTGTAGTTCAGCAACATCTGACGGGTTGCAGATTACCATACCCTAGCCTAAATCATTGCTGTAGACTTTGTATGGGTGACAGGTACAAGCAATGTCACACCAGGCAGTGGAACAGACAGGATAATGAATGTTTGGATGTCTGAATGTACAAGAATTACGCTGAATGCATTTTAATGTTTGAACGTCCATGTGTAAGAAGCTTATTGTATGATCTCTTCTGTCCACAATACCTTGTTGACTTGGATTTTCCTGTAAGTGAAATAGTTAATGTTGAATAAAGTTTTTACATGAATTAGATTGGGATCTATCATACTGCGTGAGACAAAAGTGCCTTCCATTGCACATCATTATAATATACACGCCACAAAGACATTTTTAATAATTTGATGGATGCTTAACAATGTCATTGATGATATTGAGTACTTAGAGATGTCATTTTTCTCAAAACTCACTGGAACCTGTGTAGCAAATACAAGAAATAATGTTAATAATGTAGTTTATATATGTGTGCAGCACATATATCATCCTGGAACTAAATGGTGTCTTCTAATATTCTTACATTTTACAAGGGGTATATTATTCCACAAGCAACAAATACTGTAAAAAAGTGATAATGGATAATGTACTCCCTTCTGTAATAAGATATAAAGATTTCTGAAGTTAGGCCAGATATCTGTTGGGCAAGTTTGAAATATCATCCTGATTTGGCCCTGCACAGAGATGGTAAAATGGGGCCTAGATGGGCCTTTTTGTGCACTTTGCACCATTATCTTCATCGAGTAAATGACCCTTAAAAAAAAAAAGGAGTCTGTTTTACTGCCTTCATAAATAAAGTATATTCTGCTCCAGGTTCTGTAGTAAGGAAACATAAAATTAAACAAAAATCAATGTACTATATGTAAAGCCCAGAAATAAATAGTTACTTAGAAGGATTCACTTCTTGATGCAAAGAGATTGAAATCCAAAGGATACAAAATCACGACTGGCTAGTTTTCAATGACATCCTTAGGGAGTCAGTCAACATGTAAACCGGTTATAGTAATTGTATATATCATATGGTGGCAGTCTATACTAACCCATGCACTAATTTAGATACTTTTTGTGTAATGTAAAAAATATAAGCCAGCGATATAAATAATTGACATAATTAAGAATTATTCCTTCCCTGTGAGGCAGCACATACCAAGTCTGGTTTATGGTTGGTAGTAAGTACAGAGCTCTATTGTGGCCTGGTATATGCAGATAATGTACTATTATTATTATGTTTTAGGTAAATAAGCTATTTTATTCTAAATCATCTAATATGCTGGTTAATGGGAAATTAATATAATAACAATTGCACTCTGCATCTTCTTCAGGAACTGCAGAATAAGAAGTAAAATGTAAAGTAAAAAAAAACCAATAAAAGTAATGTACTTTATATCCCCGTGTTTTATCATATTCTCTTCTGAAGACGTAGGAGGTCATTTCCAAAAACCCAGGAAAAAAGTGCAAGTGCGTTCCCCTTAGTGATCAGGGAAAACTTCTGGCCCAGGTCTGGCTGTGCCTTCATTTATGAACACTGTTTATGTCCTGTGCTGGAATACCATCTCTTCACTTCATTATTTCTGAGGAATAGCATCCAGTCTTGCGGGATTCATTCGTTTTAAATGCCATAACTTTTTTTTGTAATACCATCATTTTCCCTCCCAAGAAATGGTGATAAGATTATATATATAGGTATGGGACCTATTATCCAGAATGTTCGGGATCTGGGATTTTCTGGATAATGGATCTTCCGGTAATTTGGATCTCCATACATTAAGTCTACTATAAAATCCTGTAAATATTAAATAAACCCAGTGGGCTGGTTTTTCCTCCAAAAAGGATTCATTATTACAGAGAAAAAGGAAATCATTTACTAAAGGGCAAAATGATTAACGTTAGTGAAAATTCGCTGTTTATTGCCCCTGTGATCTTCCTTTGTGCACATGGGCAAATTTTCAGCATCGGGTCCAGAATACTGGGGATTGGTTCACAGGAAATTTTAAAGACTATTGTATCTCCGGTGAATCCTGAGTGCTTCCAAACCAATGCGGGTGTGGATAAGTGGCATGTTGTTCACCTAAAATTCTGCTGCCCTAGGCCCAGGCCTTTATGGCCTTTCCACAAATCTGGGCCTGTCCCTTACCTGTATTAAATAATGTGGGAGAATATAGAATACGCTGGGGTTGTGCTGTGTTCTACACATAACACACAGACAGGATGCTGTGTTTGCAGAAGCCAGCCAAAAATCTTTATTTTAGGGTACCTTCTGGCTACATACATTGGTATGTCTATACATATTGATGATCAAATTGTTCAGCAAAATGACTTTGCATTAAAGTGGTTGATATCAGTGTTGGTGGGTGAGGGTTCTTATAACAGTGGGCGTGGCTTGTAATTGTGGGTGGAGCTTATGCTATGCACAACATAACTTCACTTTTTTCACTCTAGTTCAAGCACTGTTCACATCCACCATTATATTTGGCTCTGTGTGAGCTTTGTTTGTAGATGTCATACCTTGAAGGTGGGGTAGAAGGTATCCACAAAATGGTTACAAAGTTGAATGTCTCTTGAAGAGACTGAACACAGACATATTGTAAAGTAAATCTTCAGTGTTGCGGCCAAAATCCTGCCCAAGTAAAAAAATAGGATCTCCCAATGAACTGTACATGGCTAAACATATCAGTGGGTAAACTGGCTAAACATACAAGTACGTAAACTGCCTGGGGTACACATGTTAAAAATACTACACCTACACATTTTGCAATTTATTGCAACAAAGTACAATCCTTTTATTGTATGATGTTAAACAATGTTATTTACATGGCTACAGGACAAAACGGGAGGCAGGGGCTACATGATTTCATAGACAGATAACTAAACTGCTTCATAAAAATTTGTATAAGTCCAAGGTCAACTACTGGAGAATGTTTAATCTTATAGGTAAGTTAGCACAAAGCTTATTTAACTTTCAGATGGACTAATCTGAATGTTAAACTGTAAGATCTGGTGTAATCAAAAGGTAAAGCTGTTTTTGGGTGAATCCGTGTGAATATTAATTTATACTCAATGAATTGCAAAACTTTAAGGTTAAATTGTACTTCTAGCAAGTTAGCCAGATTGAATGTTGTACCAATATGGTATGCAAGAAATTAGGTCTTCAGGCTCAAAACTTGTTTTGTGGGAGTTTCATATCCAATTTCTGTTTGTGTCAAAATCAAAGGGAAGACTGTGGAGTCTTTTTAAGGTTCCTTTCTTTAATAATCTGCCCAAAGATCTTAGCTGCCTCCATTGCACATCCCCAGTGAATTGTTAGGCCATATCCACCATGGCCATAGTTGTGAATTATCTGCGGAAAAGAGAATAATACAACATATATATATCTTACATTTATAATATGCTTCTGGTTATACGCGCAAGTAAACAATGTGGTTTAGCATAGTAAGAATATCAAAATAGAAAAATATTATGGCTAGTTTGTAGGTCAAACACATACAGTAAATGCAGTATCAAATATCAAAATATATAAAAAATATCAAAATATAAGTATCAAATATCAAAATAGAAAAATATTATGACTAGTTTGTAGTTCAAACACATACAGTAAATGCAGTAAATCCTTTAGGTTGCAGCATTTCTAAAGAGACATTAGAAGTCAATTACTACATTCCCCAAGCAGAAATAGAATAGCACTTTGTGATCATGGAGAGAGCACCTTGCACCAGCTCTGTACTTACTACTTAGCGTACACCAACAGTCCCTAACTTGAACATCGAAATAATGTGCAAGTAAAAGGACGGGTAATGCTATACATGGGCAGAGCTGTATGCATGGGGACAGCTGAAACAGAGCTCAGTTACCTGAAGCAATTAATTGAAGCTGAAGGACAGGATGCAAACTACAAAAAATGGTATATTGTTTCCATATTTGCACTTTGCACCCTGATTAAAGCGGATGTCGAGGTCAGCTTGTTACCACTACATGTGCGTTCATTTTGCTGATTTCATTCTTTGCCTTCAGGAGCAGTGACAGACAAAACAGTTTTGACTACTGCTGTTGTCCATCAGAGGGTGGTGGTGGTCAAAACACTGTGTGCAATAAACTTAACGTTATAAAAACAATTGTGCACACCAATGGTTAAAATGAACTAGCTACCCTGGGGAAAGTACTCTATACACACACCTGACTCTTCATAGATCCAGAAACAAAGGCTTCCCTCTCCAGTCTCACTTTGCTGCGTGTTGGTCTCAATCCGGCCCAGGCATTCACAATCTTTGCATTCTGTTCAACACAAGACATAAGGGATTAAAGTAGGTTTTGGAATCTTTGTATGTCATTATTTGTATGATCCCACTTCCAGCAACCATGTGTTCTACAGTCTAATAGATAAAAAACACTCCTTTCCTGAAGCTGCCCCTGCTTTCTATCCAGGTAAATGTTATTAGAAGCTAATGGACCTCACTGCAAAATAATTTAAGGGCCCCTAAACTTTGAAGTACAAAAAAGGAGGGGTGCACTCCTAAGGCCATATAAAAACATATTTAAATACAATAATCCCCTGTCTAAAAAAAGAAAAACAGGGTTTTTTGTTACAAAGTTATGATCATAAAATTGGTAAGCCGCCATACCACGTCAAGGTAAACCCCATACGGCAGTCCCTAACTTGTTTACCTGTGATCAAAATATAAAACCTTGGTTTCAATCTGTGGACTAGATCCTCCCCCGCCACCTGCATATGCGGCTTTTGAAGGGGAGACTGCCCAGATCAATGCCCATTTAAAAAAAAAAAAAAAAAAAAAAAAGTGATTGTGAAGATAAATAAAGGCAAAGTAAAGTTGTATACCGGTATATAAGTTCACACTTGTGTGTGTATGTGTGAGTATAAGTATAAGTACAAGTGTGGGTATAGATGTAGAAGGAGATGAAAAAGGAAAAGCTATCCTTTTCCCTGTTAGAGAGGGTATAGCCTCGGAACACAGTGAAAAAATGCACTATTAACTTAAACCTGCATCCCCATCACAATACAAGACGCTTTGTGAAAATACAGGCGAAGAGTTGCTATGGCAGCAGACCCATTACGTTTAATTATAAGTTGCAGAACTGCTAAAACACACCACCCTATTTGCCTCCTGTACCCTGCAGAAGACAGCAATTACATGGCTCTCGTTAAGGGGAATGAAGATCAATGCAGTGACAGATAAAAGGAGATACTCCCAGAAATCTTTAGACAACTGTCACTCAGGTGTATAGCAATGACGCAACAAAAAAAAAAGTGCAACAGGAAAACTTGCCTCTGTATTTTACCCATACCTTAAGACTGGGCACCAACTCGCAACAGTTTTCCCAAATCCACTTGTAATCCTCAGAAGTGTTTTCCTCACTCCAGTTTCCAAGCTGATAAATTCCTCCCAATGTGACAGACTCGGAGCTGCAAACAGAAAAGTTTAGTAAAAAAATTCTTGGGATATACAATTCAACAAAATGCCAAACATTAATGTTAAATACATGTTAACCCAGAGTTGACATAGTGCTTATAACCTAAAATGTACACTAAAAAGTAAAGATGCTGTTCTTGTAGATGATACCTAATACACTCCAACCAAAACAGAGTCCCAATCGGTGATGTGCCTTCATTAACAGATGAAGCACAAGGTTTGTAATTTACTGTCCTTGTATACATTTATAATTTAGAATGAGCTTCCAACTCAGAGAGGGGGGTTTGGGTGGCAAAGAAATCAAAAAGAGATATACTATTTACAAATATGTTCAAAGACATTTAAAGAATTTTAGCAGGAGCCTCACCTTGAACTGGCCAAAATGTTCAAATATGTCCAATCAACAAACCAATGCTAAATTATACATTCTGTATAATATGTCATTGTATTAATCTTCTTATTCTGCGTACTATTTGTTATCATATTGATTTTTATAGTTTATTGTGAAAATGCTAAAAAGATATCAGTTGGCAAGCTGTAGATTTTGGTAACTGCCAAAGGGTTTATGTAAAATGACACATTCGCTATTTATTGGATTGTGGGTGTTTAAAGTGCCAAGGCCTATTTTGAATCAAAGGCGAAACCTCTCATCTGCCCAACATCAGACACTTTCAGTATGTGTATACAATCACATTCTTGCTTTCAGTTTGTAGCTGACATATAAAAACTGATTGCACTGCACTTGTCCAATTTAGTATCTATGTTTGTAATCAAAATAGATGTAAGTCTCCTCTCAAAAACCTGTCTGTGTCTCTCTTTCACAGTATTTACATTTCTCCTACACAGAAACCCAAATATTGTGTAATCTGGGAATTAGACCTCCCAAACAACTAGCACTGCAGAGAAATTGACTACATTTTGGAACTCTATGAAAAGACTGTACACCAGTGTAAGGGTATGAGAAGCTATTTATCTTAAGGTGGTATTTAACCCAAAATGCACAAGATTTCCTACTCCTCTTCCTTAACTGCTTCCGTGGCTGTCAGCCACTTGTGGAATTGATCTGTAGTAGTATTCATCTGGAATTCATGATTCCAACTAGCTGCAATCTATTAGTAAACATAGCCCTTCAACCACAGTGGCTCTACGATGCCAGTAAGCAACTGAACAAGGGTCGAGAAAGGGCTCCTAAGATAGGATTTAGCTGCAGTCAGATGGGTTACAGTAATGATCTGTCTCTCTTCCTACCAGACAATATCACAGATAAACTCTATGATGAATTGAAAATGAAGTACGTTTTAGCATTACTTAATAATACCAATAGAAAAATCTGCTCCCAAATGCATTGCTATTTTCTGTGGTTATTGTTATACTATTGAGTCTTGGGTGCAGCTTGGGACAGCACAATGCTATGACTTATTTTGTTATTGAAAGGTAAATTAAGGGTGAACTTATATGTTTTTACTTTTTTACATACCCTGGTATAATATATGGTGTGGTATAAACACCAGTCTTCAGATCATGAGTTAAAATAAAGTGTTTCATCCAAGGTGCATGCACCTAGAAAAATGATAAAACAGTATAATAGTTATGGAAATACATACAAAAAATGCTTATATAGAATACATATAGAAAAACAGCACATGTAAAGATAAAATATATCTTTATTTTCTTCTTGGTTGCAGCACAAGGCAATAACATATTTTTGGCTTTTCGTATAGGCTGCAAGTGAGGCGTTGCATAGAGTGGCAGTGCATGCAAAAAATAGCAATAAAAATACATTTGTAGCCTTACAGAGCATTTGGTTTTTAGATGGAGTCAGTGACCCCCATTTGAAAGCTGGAAAGAGTCAGAAAAAAAGCTGAATATTTCAAAAACTATAAAAAAGAAAAAATGAAGGTCAATGGAAAAGTTGCTTAGAATAAGCCATTCTATAACATACTAAACGTCAACATAAAGGCGAGCCACCCTTTAAGTATGCATGGTGCGAATTGAAGAACACAAAGAATGGGCTTTGTGAAATGAATGGGAATTTGGAATCCCGCATTATTGGTGGAGGTAGTTTAGAGGAGATAGTCAAGCCACTGGGAATTTACTCTAATGTGATATATGAGTCTATATGCTAATTACCTATGTATACAAATAGAGCCGCTTCGTTGTATTCTAGGTTTAGTTTCATTTGTTGTAAACATGAGGCACTTTAACAGACAAGGAAACCCATAATTTCAAGAATCAAGTATCAAACATTTAAAGAAGTCACCCCTTGCAGAAGCTAGTTTTTAAAAACAAAAAAAATACCAATCTTCTGATAAAATTTCTCAGCATTAGCTCCATTGCAGCCACCATCTTTGCCTTGCATATGTCATCAATATAGATGACTTCTCTGAATTGCTCGTAGTACAGAAGGCTGGCACAGTGGAGTTAGCGAGCCTGCTCACAATAGGCAAAATGCGCTCACAAATTCGATTTTCTGTGCGTGTGTCTGTTGGAAATCATATGTATTGTGCATGCTCCTTGTCTTTTATACAGTTCAATGCATTACAGGATTTTTTTTTCTTTTTCTGATTTAATGTCAAGTATGTTTTTGGAACTAGTAAATGGCTTGAAAGTTGAGTGTGGATTCAGGTATGCCTTTCCATGGACCCAATTTTACCGTTACACTTTCCTTGTCCTTTAAACAGCTATGACATAATGCTCTATATTTACAGTATGTTATTATAAGACAGCTACACTCACTGGAGATACCAAAACTGTGAAACAGAAACATTTGGTTGGTTTGTGACTTCAGTAGTATAAAGCAGTGACTAATGACACACTGTGAAATTTGCACAGGGCAGATAACATTTTTGCTTTCATTATTCTACCTGCAGTTGATTGAAAATAAGCTATTCTGCCAGTCTGCAAGGGTTTTCATCTATATCACATCACAGTTACCTTTAGGATCTGCCCTCGGCCTGGTTTTAATTCCGGATCTGGCTGCAGCTCTCCAGAACGTATTCCAGTGCAGTTAATGATGACGTCTGCTCCTTGTGCAGCCAGCTATGAAATGTATAGAGAACCCAATGAGTGAATTGGAACTGGAAGTCTATTTAGGAAACGTGTGCACTCAGACATACGTACTTCACCAAAGCTTTCAATTCTCTTATGAACGAACTTCACTCCTCGCTCCTCCAGCCTAAAGAAAGGCAACAACAGTCAATAAAAATCTACAAAGAAGTTGCACCTGCCTGCTCTCCAGTGGGCTGTTATTTTCAGTCAATTGCAATATTGCAGCTTAGTATGATGCAAAACACTGAGACAAAATAATTAATGTTTTAATGAAATTCTTTTAGAAAGATAGCACTTAAAGGAGAACTAAATTCTAAATTCAAATATACTATATAACTGTATATACTATAACTTACTGCACTACCACCCTAAAGGATCAGCATCTCCATAAAAGTATAGATTAAGACCTTCAATTAGTGCGCAGGGAACCACCATTTTTGTTGTGTCAATGATATTGCAAATACTCAGCGTGCTCTGGGCAGCTGTTTAGGGATTGCAAATCATCCGCTTTGTTGGCATTCAGAGATGCCATGTAATGAGAATCTGAATCACTTATTAAGCAGCTTTGTATCATGCCTTTTATATTCTGTATATATACAGTATACTATATAACATTGTAATGTTATAATATATACCACAGTACAGAAGATGGAGAGCTTCTGACAGCATTTTGAAAGGCACAGATGTTCACTGCTTAAGAGCTGTTGTCGCCTTGAATTGGTACAGAACCCCCAAAACATAACATGCAGCATTTCTACCATAATTTGACAGCTTTAATTCTCCTTTAAATATGAATAGTAGACAGGACTTCTAGTAGTTCCAACAGAAGCACAGTCTGCACATAATCAAGGGGGGAATAAATAAGCTTCATAAAGTTTTATATAAAGGGGGAAGTAATATTCCTGGCTGTAAATGTAAATTTGAAGACAAGATAATATTTACCTCTTCATCATCCATGGTAAGTAGTGTTTTCCCTCAATCATTATCGCAGTGTTAAACCATCCATAGCTGCGGTAGAGAAAGTGGAAATCAGTGTTTTTTGAGAATTTTTGGGAAATTAAGAGAATAATCTGTTTCTTAGGGGAAAGGTTGCTCCCTGGGAGCCTCTCATAGGGGCAAATTCACTAAGTGGCGAAAATGTGCTAGCGACGGCTTTGCTGCACTTCGCCAGGCGTAGTTTCGAAAGGGCTGCTCAAATTTACTAAAATCCGAAGTTGCATCCAGGGAGGTGAAAGATAGCGAAGTTGCGCTAGCATTAATTCATCGAGCAAAGCGAAGTTCCGCTAGTGATGCCTAATTTGCATACGGCGCCAAGTGTAGCAGCAAATACATTACATTACACAAGCCTGGGAAAACTTCATAAAATAAAACAGAGTTGTTATTTTGCCCTATACATGTGCCCACTGTATAGTGGCATATGTTAGGAAATGTAGGGGGGAAGGAGGGTACCCACAAAAGAATTTACAATCTTTTTTAGCCTATCACCCATAAAAAAGTACCAGCGTTTTTTGGGACTTAGTGAATTAGCGTAGTTACATCCCTTCGCCATAGCGCAACATCGCCTGGCGTAAGGGTGTGAAGTAGCGCTAGAGTGGTGAATTCCAGCAGTACAGTGAATGCAGCACCTCGCTCCCTGCCAGCTTTTGTCTGACCCTTCCCAGCAACAGAATGGTCTGTGTGTGATCTGAACTCTGATCTCACACTCCGTGTGCAAGTCCTGCAATAATAAAGCCTCCAGCAGCCCCACACTGATAAGAATAAGAGCTGTGTGGCACAGAATATTTTTTTTGGAAGAATAGAGGGTGTTCCGGGCTATATTACCGGGCGGTGGGAGCGCAATTGCTGCAGACTGATCATCACAGGATTGGGGCTGAAGGAATCATAGTGGGTATAGTTGCAGTTCTAACTGTGCTCCTAAGTGTCAGCTTCCACTGGCAACATGTCGGTGCAGGGAGCGAGGTGCTGCATTCACTGTACTGCTGGAATGAAACTTTGTATAATCACTAGTTGGTTCTACCTGTATTTTTATTCCCCTTTATTATCACCTTCAGTAGCGATTAGCATGCGGGCACAGAGCACAGACACAATTATCAGCCCAGTGGACAGAAGCCAATCCATTAAAGATTACATGGAGAACAAGACACCAGGGCTGCTCATTGCTAGCAGGCCTGCTCAATGGGAAGTGTTGTGTCAATAGCGCAGTGAAGATCTCACCCTTACTACAGGGCGGCTGCAGGAAGAATCTACACGGGAATAGGGGAAGCGCTGCATACTCTGGGAAGCGACGTTTGGCTCACCCGGCTCCGGACCTCTGGCTCTGTGGCAGATGTTCAAGAAACTCAGTTCCCTCGTAGCCCTGGTATGTGACAGTGTGAGAGTGGGAGACAGCGGTGAAGGTGAGGTGCACGCTTGGGGCACATCGGGAAAACTTTGCCCACAAACTCCACTATAAACCCTGTTCAGCCAGCCAACACTCTTACAGCTTCGGGCTATGCCTGCCCAGAGCCTAAGAGCGGAGCCTCAGCCACCTTCACACGCTGTCACTAGAATAGCCAGGGAGGAGAAATCGAGCACTGCAGGATGGATGGCCGCCCTGTCGCCTTTTTTGAAGAGGAGCGGAAGTGGAGTTTTGGTAAGTTATTTCTTAATAAAGGCTTTGCAATTTAAAAGTTTAATTTGTCTTGGTGTTTATTTTTCATTGTATACTAACGAATTTTTTAAAAAAATGTTTTTGATGTTACTGGTCCTTTTAAGGCAGTGAAATCACATTTTGTTTTCAACATGCCTGCCAAATTAATCTTGAAAACTCAAATTTAAATGAATAGCCTGAATTTTGAATGTACAACTGCCACTGACTTCTACATGAACTTCGAAGCTTTTAGGTGTCAATTGTTTTTTAATTTGAGTTTTTGAGCTTTTTCTGCTTTTCTTTTTTTAAGAAATGTTTTTATTAGCACCAAAAAGAAACATACAATACAGATTGAGACATGCCATACAGTCATGAATGGGGTTACATATTTAAATTGGAGTAGGTCTGCACACATTCATCGACCTACCCCAATGGTTGAAATCACACAGTAATCATCAAAACTCCCTAGATATTAGAGGAGTTATACTCCCCCCCCCCCGGAGCCACTCCTAGTACCACCCAAGACTGCATCAAAAAGAGACACTACCAGAGCCTTTTATAGATATTCTCCTACATTTCAGTTCCTATCACTAAAGGATTTCTCCCCGCCAGCTCTTCTGACATATACCAGGTGGTGAGCAGAAATACATATGAGATTTCTTGTAGATGTCTAGAAGGTAATGTTTGCACATATTGTGCTCAAGTGGCAAAAAAGGTTGTAACCTGACGTTCTCTTTAAGAGTAGCTTCCAACCAATCTATATGATAAGCAAAATCAAGTGTAATAAGCATGATTTCAAGTGATGGGGCAGACTTGATATTAAACAGTGAAGTATGCCTTTTCTACTAACTGCCGAAATAATATTTGCTAATTTCTCATCTGCCTTTGGAACTTTTGTGGTATCTCCAAAAATTGCCCAGAGAGGTGTGAAATGTATCTAAATATGTAACGTGGATTTACAATAGGATATGACCGTGTCCCAAAACTGTTTAATCAAAGAACAGGACCATAGACATTGGTAGATGTCTGCTTTTAGGACCCCACACTTTGGGCAGACGTCAGAGTCAGACCAGTCAACTTTTTTTGCGCAGCTCAGGGACAAAGTAGCCCTTATGTAATATATTTAGAAACATAATGTGGAATTGACTAGACTTAAGCAGTGATAGAGATTTAAAATGCGACGTAAATATTTTTTCTCGAGTCAATCGGGTTATCTAGTGCCCAGTGTCAGACTGGGATGTCAAGGGGCCACCAGAAAACTTTAGTCCGTGGGGCTCACTTTCCAAACTATTATTCTGCCTCTCCTCACTCAACCTCTTTATTCTCCTAGTCTTTTATCTGTACATACTATACTCTATTCTTCCATTATTAAGGCCTTTAAAGAAATAGGAATCTGGTTGCTAGGGTCCAAATTAGCGACCATGCACTGATTTGAATATGAGACTGGAATATGAATAGGAGAGGCCTGAATAGAAAGAAGAGTAATAAAAAGTAGCAATAATGATAAATTTGTAGCCTTACAGAGCATTTGCTTTTTAGATTGGGGTCAGTCACCCACATTTGAAAATTGGAAAGAGTCAGGAGAAGGAGTCAAATAATTTGAAAGAGTTAACTTTCTTTACTGCGACTACAACGTGGTAAAGGTGGAAAACAGATACCACAGGGGCAGAAAACTGCTGCTAAAGGTGCCTTTATTGACCACATAAAGGTATGGTCAGTAAAGGCACCTTTAGCAGCAGTTTTCTGCGCTTGTGGTATCTGTTTCCCACCTTTACTACATTTGAAATTCTACTTTGAATGGGAGCAAGGGACACAATACAGAAGGATCTACGTTTGAAGTAAGGGCTTACACCATTATCTACTCTGTTTACCTAATAAGACTTTAGTAGCCTTGTGTAATTACCTGTAGCCAGGAAACAGTTCTAGTTCTTCGGGTGTTAAATGCCGAAACCCAAGGACAATGTCCTTCCAGGATGGCTCCTGCAAAATGAGAATCATGAAAGAAATGAGAGGGCAGGTAAAGCTGATGAATTCCCGTACACTGATGCACCTCTCTACTTCCTTACATTTAACAGTGCATTGCTATCTTTATAAGGCCAGGGTCATATTGCCAGGACAGTCACCCAGTACTTAGTACAATCTGCTGCTTGTGCTTTGGTAGACATCATGCTATAATCTAATGAGATCATCAGTCCTCCTCATGCAAACACAAACATTGCCAATAACTTTTTCATAATGACAGTATTTCATTTTCACGAATACTATATAATAGATAACTTCCTTTATTTTGCAAGTTCCATCCCATTATTACTCCAGGACTTAATGGAGGCAATTTAAAGACCCACCATAATGGTCATTGGTAGAATAATATATGAACACAAAATATGTAACACAAAAATGCCCTGTTTTGGCTTTGTGATGGTTGTTTAAAGCAGGACCATGTTTACCATATAGGCACTCAAGCATGCTCCTATAAAACTTGATGAAGCAGCACTCAGCCAGGACCAGAATGAGATTCGAAATAGACCAAATTGATTTCAAGTACACAGAGGCCTGAATAGAATTTCAAGTACACAGAGGCCCAAACAGCCCTACCCCCACCAGTCCAATAAATGTGACTTTCTATTGCATCTAGGGTTGCCACCTTTTCCGGAAAAAATACCAGCCTTCCTATATATTCATCTTTTTTCCCTATTAATAACATTGGGATCAACCATCATTTTTACCGGCCAGGCCGGTAAAATACCGGCCAGGTGGCAACCCTAACTGCATCTTACAGTTGCCATTTGCTAGATTGCCAGTCATATGCTGGATTGCAAAAGAGGACCTAAATCCAAAGGCCTCTGCTATATGTATAGAACTGTCTAGGGCTATTAATGACAGACATGTATAAATATATCTATGTATAAATATATAAGGGGATCATATAATAATCTCTCTAATGCTTTATTTACCAGTAGGTCTTTCCATCTGACACGAGGTCACCCATTCCGATTAGAAGAAAAGAGGTTCCGCCTAAATATTCGGAAGGGGTTTTTTACAGTGAGAGCTGTGAAGATGTGGAATTCTCTCCCTGAATCAGTGGTACAGGCTGATACATTAGATAGCTTTAAGAAGGGGTTGGATGCCTTTTTAGCAAGTAAGTGAATACAGGGTTATGGAAAATAGCTCATAGTCCAAGTTGATCCAGGGACTAGTCCGATTGTCATTTTGGAGTCAGGAAGGAATTTTTCCCCCTCTAAGGCAAATTGGAGAGGCTTCAGATGGGTTTTTTGCCTTCCTCTGGATCAACTGGCAGATAGGTAGTTAATATAAAAAAAAAAAAAAAAAGGTTGAACTCGATGGACATGCGTCTTTTTTCAACCTTACTTACTATGTTACTATGTTACATGAAAGCCAAAGAAAGTATATTAAAAAATGGACTCTCGCACACATTAAAGGGATACTGTAATGGGAAAAAATGTTTTTTTTTTTCAAAACGCATCAGTTAACAGTGCTGCTCCAGCAGAATTCTGCATTCAAATCTGTTTCTCAAATGAACAAACAGATTTTTTTTATATTTAATTTTGAAATCTGACATGGGGCTAGACATATAGTCAGTTTCCCAGCTGCCCCCAGTCATGTGACTTGTGCTGTGATAATCTTCAGTCTCTCTTTACTGCTGTACTGCAAGTCGGAGTGATATCAACCCCTCCCTTTCCCTCCAGCAGCCTAACAACAGAACAATGGGAAGGTAACCAGATAGCAGCTCCCTAAGGCTAAGGCCACACTAGGCGATAGCGCTCGAAATCGGTACGATTTCGAGCGACAATAGAAAAAAGATTGCCGCGTGTGTTTTTACGCTGGCGATTTTTCGCGATTCCCCATAGACGCCAGCGCAAAAGTCTCCCCAGCGATTGCGGCTTAAAAGTCGCGGCGATCAAATCGCGGCGCTATCGCCTAGTGTGGCCTTAGCCTAACACAAGTGCAAACAATGTGTAAACAATGTAATTTAGAAATAAAAACATCATAAAAATCATGACAGGATCCCTTTAAGTGACTGCCTGGTCAACACCCTGAACCTCAGTTGCATAGGAATCTCACAGAAGGGGAGTGCTATCAAAGTTCTCTCACTATATTTATTCAACCCATGCTCACTCCCATGTGCCAAACAGACAGATATACTCATACACTAGTAAAAAGGCAGGGGTTTAAGGTTTTAGGTCTGTGTAGGATTGACACCTGGTGCAGATTGAACTGATTTGTATGCAGCCATGCATCATGCATCTAAATGAATTGCTAATTAGCCAGGCAGGCTGTGTATTCCATATGTGTTTGATTTTTAGGGCAGGACTACATGACGCGGATCGACAGTCGGATCAATGTAGTTGTAACATACGATTTCTCCTTCACTTCCGTTTTATGGAAAACATTCAACACGTCGTATGCGTTTAGTCGCATTGCGACGTGTCGGGGTCCAAGCGCGTCATGTAGTCCTACCCTAAAGGGGTGAGGTGGCAACCCTAGGTCAGTGTGTTGCATTGGTCAAAACAGCAAGGGATATTACAGAATGTTTTTCTCCGACTTACAGGCGCTGGTTCCTTAAGGATATTGTAACCAGATTGCAGGAATAGTCCCATGTTTGGAGCTTCCGATGAATGGACAAATTTGAGCAAGTGATCAAAAGTCTCTTTGTTCCATTTGCTGCAAATTAACATTAAAATACCAAAGTCAAAATATATTAAGTACACGCCACAGAAAACCATTTACTTAATACAATCTTATATATGTTATAGGTAATCTATAAAAATCTTTCTCTTCAAACTATAAAGCACCTATAAATAGCGTGAAAGAAAGGCAGCGCTGCAAGTGGAGCCTAAGTGACAACACCTTAAAGGAAAGATAAACCTGTAAAAAATTTAAAAAAAAGTAAAATTGTCTTTTTTACACTGCTAATATAATACATTTGAAACAAAGTGTCACCTGCTTTTTAGGTGGCAGAAAATTAAGTTAGTGAGAAGAGGAATGTCTTGTAAAGTTGCTTCAAATACTGTTAGTGGTTAAAGAAGAGTCGTATGTTGTTTCTCTGCTCAGTTCACTTGGAGGGGTTAAACTTTATGGATTGTTGTATTTTTTCAACCCACATTAACTATTTAACCATGTAACTAGACTTACTCTTCTCACTAACTTAATTTACTACTGGCCGCAACCATATACAGAAGGATCCATTGTTGTTTCAACTTCTTTATTTACTTTATAGCTGTGTAAAAAAACTGCTAATATTTTAAAAATTAGAAAAAGCAATTTAACGATAAAATGTAAACTGCAAAATTGTATATGTATTTATTTTGAGAGTTTACATTTCCTAAAATTGTAAGTAAATCACTGACTGAGAGGCCAGAGGCTTTCAGGAAGTTCATTCTGAAGTGTATACCCCATGCTATAAGGTAATGTAACTATCCATTTTTTTTTAAATAATGTTTTATGGTAGAAAATTGTTGCAGTTTTTTTTGTAATGCAGCTCAGTTTCTGAAGTAAGTTTCTAGTTTAATTAATAAATGGTTATATATTTTAAGTATACCACTAATACATGTTAGAAAATATAATCTGATATCACATAGAAATTTAGCAGCTGCAGCTGTTAAAATGGCTTCTATAAATGTTGCATTTTGATACAGGAAATAGAAAAGGCAAGAGACCAAAGTTCAAATTGTAGGAAATATTGTGCTCACGTTTCCTGTGTGTTGCCATTGTCATATAAATATGGCTGCCACAGCCCTGCTGCTCCATCACTGGTGGTGAGTGGGGAGAATTTATCTGCATAGATTTCAATCTTAAGAGGTCGTACAATGCTGTGGTACTTCTCGTGGATACATAATGCTGTGGAGAGCCCAATCACTCCTGCTCCAACAACAGTTATGTGCATCTTCCTTATCAGTACAACTCTGAAAAAAACAAGCAAATAGCACTGGAAATAATTCAGAAGCAAAGTAAACATGTGCATAAGGAGCCTACTCCTCCAAAGAGTACCTGAAAGAGATAGCCCTTTGTTGATCTAAAATAGGCTAAAGTAGGAAACCTTTTAAAATAAACTGAATACATAATCTAATTGACCATAATTTACTAAAGGGTTGTCATTTTGTTGATAGTGTTTCAGTCACAGTACTGTGATAACTGCTGATTTATTCATTTTATTTTGCCCAAGGGGATTCCAAGTTATTAGGGTAAGGCCACACTGGGCGTTTTGGGGAGATTTGGTTGCCTGACGACTAACCGCCTCGTCTTTGTGGCGACCAATCTCCCCAAACGACTTCCCTGACTCTGCGCCAGCTAAAATGAAAAACCGCCGGCGCTAATCACATATGGCGATTCGTTTTCCAAAGTGGGAAACATTGGGCGATTTTTTCATTTTAGCTGGCACAGAGTCAGTGAAGGCATTTGGGGAGATTGGTCGCTGCAAAGATGAGGCAACCAAATCTCCCCAAAACGCCCAGTGTGGCCTAACCATTAGAGTTATCAAATCAGCCATCTTTAGGTATGTATGTATGTATGTATGTATGTATGTATGTATGTATGTATGTATAAGACGCCATTACATAGGCCTAATGTATAATTTCCATTGCCTGATTAAATGTCATTACTACATAATTCACACTATTGAAATGCGTACACACACACACACACACACACACACAAAGCTATCACAGAAAATCAGAAACAGAGGCTAGACAGAAACTAATATGAAGCTACTTTGGAGATGCATGGTCAGGATTAATCAACACAACTTGAGTCTTTTAAAAAAAATGAAGAGTGCAGGCCTTATACCTACATAAACCATACAGCATCCTAATTGGTGGACCCTGCATAACCACATAATTGGATTAATCACTGATGAAATGTCGGAAAGCAAATTGAATTACTGTTCACTTTAAAAAATATTAACAAATATGGTTTCTGGCAAACAGACATAACATTTCATTCCATTTATTTTTTTTACCGATTTTAACATTTACCATGTAATCCCAACATATAAGCAAGCATGTCACTCTTATTGCACAGACCTGCCCCTCCAGCCAGAAACAATTCTGGAACATTATTCTGACCAGCATGGTCACTAAAATCATCTGTCTACCTGTCACTTCAACATTTAAGTTGCTAAAAGAAAAATAATCCTAAATCTTCCACTAATAAACGTAAACAGGAATTATGTCGCCAAGGCCTTAGCCTAGACTTTGTTTCATGAAGAAGCTTTCTGTAGCAAAGAGCTGTAAGCACATGAACAAGAGTAACCACGAAAAGAACTACTTTTACTCATTATACATGTTTTAACCAAAACCATGAAAATAAATGACAATACCTTGCAACAGATTGTCTAAATCAAACATAAATGTGAAGGCTGAAAAATGCAGACAAGAGTGATCTTGTTGTTTGTGCTAAGTAAGAACCTCCCTGCCAAGCAACAAATATACAGCTTAGTTAAGACATTTGCAAAACACAAAGCCTTCTATTAAGCAATAAAACACTGACATAATATTGGGAAACAAGATTTCAAAAACAAAGTTAATTCCTCACCGCGTTCAGCTCAGCTACAGTCATACAGAAATATAATGTGTGAACTCCTGAGGCATTTCCCGCCCAATGCAAGCACACAACAAATGACGAGGATGCAAACATTTACTTCAGATTTTTGAATCAGTTCCCTTGGCAATTCCTCGGGCTCCTTCTGAGAGCAAGTGCTCGTTTTCAGTATTGTTGGCTGCATTATAAAAGAAATGTGTTCCTTCCTACCAATTAATATTCAAAGACATCCACCAAGGAAAAACATAATCAACAATGCACTAGATTTAGGCAAAATTGTGAAGTTATTGTGGCCTGATCTATAAGAAACCAGGACTGGTAGCAGAACTGTAGAGGGTCTGTCTATGTTGGGTTCCTTAATACTGATATTTACTATTGTTCAGTGTGTTCGACAGGGATCCAGTATGTTGGAAGCCAACATGGAGTTCTGATAGGGCCCTAAAAGAAATGTTTTCCTGTTGGCCAACTCTACATACAATGAGAGACGATACACATTTGGTCACTACTGCACTGGGACTACAGAGAGCTTGTCTCTTATGTGCAGGTATAATATACTTACATTTACCATTATTTAACAGGATCATTAGAACATGTAGAAGGCTGCAGTGGTCACAAGGCTTAGCTGCAAGTTCAGTAAATAACTATGTTAAGTTCCATACTAATCTTGTCATGAACCTAGTCATTCTCAAGCCAAACATGGAGATTTAATAAGATGTATTTTTAAAATAAAAAAAAAAAAAATAGACAAAGATTTAGCCCATTTACAAAAAATAAAATAAAATACAGTCATTTGAACATGAAAGATTTCTTAGCCATCTTTTTGTTCCCCCATTGCCATTATTCCAAAAACTCATGTTATTTTACTATCCTGCACATCAGATTGTTTAGCCATCCTGTTCCATGTCTTTCTACCTCACAATCTGCACTTGCATGTCTGTGCTGGATATAATACACCAGTGATTTTTAGCCCATAAAAAACTTCTTATAGTTTTATAGTTATTTGCCTTGTTTTTCTGACTCTTTGCAGCTTTCAAATGGGCGTCACTGACTCCCTTCTAAAAAACAAATGCTCTGTAAGGCCCTCTCCTATTCATATTCCAGTCTCTTATTCAAATCAATGCATGGTTGTTAGGGAAATTCTATCCTAGTTACCGGATTGCTTAAAGGAGAAGTAAAGTCTTCTTCCATTTGGGCAAAATGTTAGGCTCCCCCAAGTGATTGTATTGACTTACCTGAAACCCCGGGCTGCTGCTCCTATCAGCAGAAAACGGCACCGGCCCGGGGTTATACCAGTGAGCACCACAGAACGATCCTCTTCCGGCTTTATCTTTCTTCAAATTTCCCAGGGCAGATGAATGCGCAGTAGACCGAAATCGCCGGCTTTTAGTTAAAGTTCGGCTTTTCGCTCAACTGCACATGTGCAGCCGCAAGAAGAAAGAACAAGCAAGAAGAGGATCACTTTGTGGTGCTAGCTGGAATAACTCCGGGCCGGTGCTGTTTTCTGCTGATAACCCTGTCCGGGGTTTCAGGTAAGTAAATACATTCACTTGGGGGGCCTAATATTTGGCACTCCAAAGTGGAAGAACACTTTCCTTCTCCTTTAAGAGGCAAATTAAAGAGCTGCTGAAAAAAAAAGCTAAATCACTGAAAAACCACAAATAATAAAAAATGAAAACAAATAGCAAATTGTCTCAGAATATCACTCTCTACATCATCAAAGGTGAACAACCCCTTTAAAGAAAACAAACCAGATTTGTGTGTGTGCGGATTTGTCAGGTATCCCTTATACAGTATGTTAGTGCTGATCTCCTATATATGGAGCCTGGCTATAAAACTGCTGTATTACTGCTCCACGCTTTAAGTAGAGCAGCACTTCCTGTATGCATACACTGCACCAGTCATTGTTCCCTGAGGTGGAAAATATAACTGAGCTTTTTTCTGAAACAACCAGCACATGCACACACCCAAAACTTGTGCAAAGCTGCCCGTATACTATCAGTTCCATACCTGAGAGGAGAACTCAGACATGGCACAAAAGTTTTCCAGAACATGGCACAGTACATGTGACACAAAAAACGAGTGTCCTGCTTTGTAAAGCAACAGGAAGCAGGAACAAGAAATTCTGTCAGTTAACATTTAACTCCCTCAGTTTCACTTTCCGTTTAGGAGTACATGCAATGTCTGTGAGTCGTTTTGGCAGAGAATGTCCCAATATATACACTGTAGGCATGTAATATGTTATTATTAGCCTATAGTTATATAGTGTAGATACTGTATACAGATCTTTACCAGTCCTGTCACGTTTAATGCATTTTGGGTTATATAATAAAAGGCACTAAGTTTGCCCACGGGCAGTAACCCATAGCAACCAATCAGCAGGAAGCATTTACAGGTCACCTGTTTCTATGCAAACATCTTATTGGTTGCTATACATTACCGCTCCTGGGCAAACTTAAAAACATGAAATGTTGAAATGAATCATTTATTACCATCGGTCACAGGTGAGTTTCCTCGTTTCACCGGCGGTGAATAAACTCACGAAACTGCAGAGAAAATTTGGCACGTCAAAAAAAAAAATTGGATGTCCATTGATTTTAAAAGGGTTGTTCACCTTCCAAACACTTTTTTTCAATTCAGTTGTTTTTAGGTTGTTCCCCAGAAATAAAGACTTTTTTCAATTACTTTCCATTATTTATTTTTTAAGTTTTTTCCAAAATCAATTCTAACAGCTGCCTGTAATGAAACCCATAGATTGTACTCGGCAGGGACAAAGATAAAAAATGTATCAACTAAATGTATCCATTTAGAACAGTTTACAGCAGTGCCGGGCCATGCTGGGCAGGCGCCCTAGGCAGGCCCGGCAGTCGCGGCGCCTGTGCGCATGCGCGAATATGTGCCCGAGTGCGCATGTGCAAATTGCTGCTTGCGCGAATTCCTGCATGCGCGAAAACCCCTTTAATGCATTTGGACAAAATAGCCCGGCACCAAATTGTCGCGGGCGTCAACATTTGCGTTTCGCAAGGAAATTCACTAATTTTCCGGCAGAGCGAAACAGGAAAAATTCTCCCATCATTAGTCACAGGAAAGATCATTCGTTTCAATACAGATGTGTAGAGCTGAATTGTCAGATATACAGGAAGAAACAATAGAATTCTACCTGTATATGACGATTCAGCACTAACAGCGGCCGATGTTCGGGTACTTTCCTTTTTTCCCTATCAAAATTTTCCAGGCAACCCGATCAACGAGCCAACCAATATCCAAGTAACATAGTAAGAAGTCTGTAATTATGTATAAAACAAATGATCTTTCCTGTGACCAATGTTCATGGGAAAGATCATAATTATTACATCTATGGCCACCTTAAAACATACAAAACCACAAAGGGAAATAAATGATTCATTGCAAAGTATTTCATAATATCACTGTCCACATCATGTTAAATTCAGCAGGACATTCTAGAACATACTTAAAACTAAAAAGTGAACTACCCCTCCATTGGGGATTTTAACTGAACAGTCTCACCTCTGTATATGCCACAACTTACAGTAAACCTATCTGTCCTTTTGATTTTTATCTCACAGTGCAATTCCTGATTAGATTTACATTTACATTCTAGCCGGCGGGAGGCAGTTCCGGGAGACTAGTTGCCCTGAAGAAGAGATTTGTAGCCGGGCGACTAATCTCCCCGAATCTAAGCCTGTGTCTCTGCCCTTATTGTGCTTGTACAGTAGCCCTTAACAATGTCACTCTCTTAAAGGGATGAATGTAATTGATCAACCGCACACCTGTTCATTAACACATACTGCACTGGTGGTGCAGGCTTTCCATTGGCCTGGATTGGTCCTGGTACTCATGCACTCTTTACATGCAGTTGGGGAGCTTACCTCATTTATTGTATCATCACCAATGTATCAATGTTTCGGGGGATACCATCCTCTCTTCGTCAGGATGAAGAATGAAGTGTACACACACCTTTAAAGCCACAAATCCCACCTCCATGACCCATAGTCCTTCATTGTCCAATTAGTCCTCCGTGTAATGTAGGTTTTCAAAATGAGGCTTGGGAAGTGGGGTCCATTAATTATTAGTGAAAAAGTCCAACAACATAATGTCCATGAACTGGTTTAAATGATAGCATCAAAAAGAAAAACGTGAACAATTTAGTTAATAAGTTGTACTCGCTGCCAGTGGTGCTGTTAACTTTATTTTACTCATTTTGCTATCCCCACCAGCAATTCTTATCTGCATCTCTATTCACAATGAAGGATGAAGGACTACGGGTCATGGATGCTGAATTTGTGGCTTTAGAGGTGTGTGTATACTTCATTCTGTATCCTGATGAAAGGAGAAATTGAAACATTGGTAATACGATAAATAGGTTAAGCTCCCCAACTGCACATAAAGAGTGTGTGCTGCTCTGTATATATTGTGCACGACTCTCTTAAAGGAGAAGGAAAGTCAACTTACACTTGGGGGTGCCAAATGTTAGGCACCCCCAAGTGATTGTATTTACGTACCTGAAACCGGGGGGAACTGCACCGGCCCGGGGTTCTTCCATTGAGCACAATGGAGCGATCCTCTTCAGGCTTTTTTCTTTCTTTAAATTTCCAGGGGCAGACGCATGTGCAGTAGAACGAAATAGCAGACTTTTTAGTTAAATTTCGGCTACTCGCTCTACTGCGCATGCGCAGCCTCACGAAGGAAGACGGAAGAGGATCACTCCGTGGTGCTCGCTGGAAGAACCCCGGGCTGGTGCAGTTTTCTGCTGATAGGAGCAGGGTTTCAGTTAAGTAAATAAAATCACTTATGGTGATTTGGACCTCCCAAGTGCAAGAATACTTTACTTCTCCTTTAAAGGGGAAAAATTACACTATGTGCTTTTTTAAATCAATATTTGTGTATTGACAGCAGCCTTGGGGTTAATTGCATAAACACAACTCTCTATTCTTCAGGTCTCTGAATTCACATCAAGCACATGCAGCATCTATTCAAACGCGATGAAATGCAAATGGAGCAAAACACAACTTCGTATGCTCATGAATACAGCCAGGCATAATACAATGGAATCAATGGGCAAATGCTTTCAGCCAGTTTAATTTAAATAATTTCTAAAAGTATTTGGCATTTGTGACATATAACATAATGCAAAAAAACAAGGTCCGGGAAATAAAAAAGACAAATTGCAATTAAAGGCATTTCTATGTAAGCAATGTTCTTGCTAGTGAAAGGTGATACCTGCCTGGCTGTTTATATTTGCTGCCCTACTGCTTCTGACACCTGAAGCAATGTAGCAGAAGGCAGCTGATGAACAGACAGCAGACAAAAATGGATTGTTTTTCAAATACAAATACATTTATTACACCACTGAAAATATTTATTCAAAATTACACTTTTACATTTTGCAAAACATTTTTTAGTCTTTAATTACTTTAACAACTAAATAATTCGCAAACAATTTCACCAGATGCAAACATCAGTTTATTTATACCTGTTATACAGTTTTCACTCACCTGGGATTAGACAAGGATAGCTTGAAACAATGCACTATTATAAGTGCTTGTCACTAGAGAGGATCCTCAAAGGCATGGTTGTCAAACTTCCCCTCCAGATATCCTGTATTTGGTTGGCTGAAGATAATTGGGTTTATATTTCACAGCAGCTGATAGCTAAAGTTGTACAAATACAATACCTGCTTTAAAAGCTTGCACCCTTATAAGGATTTCCATTGACTTGTAGGACCAGCAGCACAACCAAAGTTCTATTTTAAGAGGCAAACTCAGATACTGGATATAGAGTTTCTATATTACAACTATTGTGCAACTCCCCCCCCCCATACCACCACCGGCTGCAATGACTGAAAATGCTGAGAGGAAAATCTGAAACTCTTACAGTTTAGACCTAAACGCGCCTTTGCTAAAATGAACACAATAAATAGGACTTGTGTTGAAACTTAAATTTGATTTGCCTGAGCTGAAACATATGCATAGCAAAGTTGCCCAAAGTTTCTTTGAGAGGAAACTTCAGAAAGCCAAAGTCACCAGTGGTTTGAATGCTAGCCAGTGGCATGGAAACAAGGGATGTTTGGTAGCCCATGGTAGTCAAGATTTATCAGGCCCCATGTGCCATTACCCTTAATTAGATTTATCAGCTCCATTTAAGTTCTTCGTCTTCAGAAAGTACTAAAGTGAAACTGGCTGCATATTGTAGTGTCAAAGAAAAAAAACAATAAATAATTCTTAATTAAAACAAAAGGCAAAAAGTATGTTCAGCACATGCCTTGTTCATTAGGTTTGTGTTGAATTTGGAAGTATACTGTCCCTTTAACAATGCAATATAACAGTATTATTATTGGCCACTATTCACTTACTTACAGCTCTTCTCAACCTGGTAGCTCCAATTCACTGATTTTATTTATTACCATGCCCAGCGCAAACCAAGCGTATTAACAAAAATGTTGGGTTTCATCATGTTATTAGAAGTGTATGTTCCTCCCTAATCTACAACCATTAACTTGTTCTTCTCAGGACCCAGCTCCTTTTCATTTAGGAATATGCTCAGAGGGTCTGCATATATGTCACTCATGCTCTTTTTATACATCCCATCATCTAAGAAACTGGACTAACATCCATGGCACAATCATAGCTCTCCGGATCACTTTCTCACCACATTTATATCTAGTATAGGTCAATCTAAAAACAACTGGACTTGCTGAGTAATCAATGAAGACGTTTCCCTACTCATCCGAGCAGCTTCTTCAGTTCAACTGACTGGTGTGGGAAGTTTTCGGCATATAAACTCTTCCACTAATCCATTTACAATGGCACATTGTAACTCTTCAAAGAGGTGCCAGTTGTTTTTAGATTGACCTATACTAGATATACCATGACCTGGATGAATGAAAATCTTCATAGTCATATTGCCTTTATTACCACATTATTGTACGAAACTGCACATCTAACAATAATTGTATGTGTGTTTGTGTGCAGCTGTAAAATAAACCAGCATTCACCAAAACAGGGAAGGGTGTCAGAGGCAAGGAACAAGCGCTCAGAATAAGAAGAATGGGACTACAAACCAGTGCATCTGGGTTGTGTGCAAATAGTCAAATCAAACAATAGGTATTTCTGGTCTCTATGCATATTTTAGATTCTCAATGTCTGTACATCGCTCTTTATAAGGGGGACATAAAGGAACATGTTTAACACCATCAGCGTCTTTACAAGCTAGTCAGTTGATTATATTTTGTGTTCTGACCTTTGTAGTCATCTTAAATATTGCTAGCATTTTAATAAACAATGAACTTGTTTTACAGGTTTTACACCTGTATTTATACACATTTCTATAACTCAGTTGCTTCCTCTTGCATACCCACAAAGTAATTTCTGCAGTTAGTTTAATACATAATTGTTTTAGATTCACAGTCACTCATCTTCCCTGCCAGTGCGAGATTTTTAGAAGCACCAGAAACTGGCCCCCGTCTTCCACTGATTTTATTCAACTGCAGGGTTATGTGGTTCCCACTGAAGTCAATGGGAGACAGCAAGGGTGATTTTTTTAGTGGTTTCTCTACTAGATGCTGTCAGAGTTGGCCCATAGTATACCATTTTCAACTGGCAGTTACCTATGCTGGCTAAGATATTGGGGGCCCACAAAGCAATTTTTTGAGACTTTCTGTAGGCCATATTTGTAACTCTGTAATTGTAACATAAATGTTGATAGATGTATAGAAGTCCTTAGGTTTCTAAAAGGGAAGACATGTCCACCTGGAGCTGACCAAGAAGCAAAATATATGGCAGGCAGACTTTGGCCTAGAAACATGGAGATCATAATTAAAAAAGGCTAATGTTGGCAACAGAAACCTAAACACTAGAGCACCCCCAGGAAAGTAACATGCAGAGAATAAATAAGAACCAATGCAGCCAGCCCTTGCCACTCCTCTTGTTACAAAAGCAGTTGGTTGGTTATTGTGATGGCATAGTCAAGGGAAACTTACTTTAGCCTGAAACATTTTCGTTGCATAGCTTTCTCTAAATCTGTAGTGGCCAATATAACATGTTTTCCTTAAAAGTTCAATTTGCTTTAGCAATGAGTGGCCAGTGTTACACATAAGCAACTCATCTTTTGATCTGTCCCTAGCTGCTTATTAAATTAATAGCCCAAAGAATATGCAACGTAGAATGTTAGGTAAATCTGAACAACTGCAAGAAAATAAATAATAAAGCTGGATAAAAGTGTCAAATTCTACAAACAAAAAGAAGCAACTTTAATGCACTCTTTGCTCCTTTGAGAGCTACACGTGACAAATACATAGCAAGAATACAAACATATAGTACTTACTTTAATAAGTCACTTTCAGGCACTAACACTGATTGCACGGATTAAAAGGAACCAATGGAAAAACTGAAGTCATGAATTTCCTTTCATATCTTCCAGCTTCAGACGGTCTATGGCACACGCTCTGCTGATAACTGAAATCATGGACTGTCCCAGCTCCTCCTCAAACAATCATCTGACTTTTCAACATTCGTTTCCTTGAAATATGCACTACTGTATATATTATATTTTTTGTTTCTATACTATTCTCATTCTCCTTGATGCATCATTGTATACAGTTGTGCCTTATTTATGTTCATAGCACTTGTGTGCTAAAGAAATGTAATATATTTAGGGAACATCACAGCCCGTGGGTGTCAGAACTGAAATACAAACTTTTGTCTGGGCAAACTGTCTGGGTGGTGAAACACCTCCACTCTGTAAATAAAACTCCTACAGTAAGCTAATTATTTGTTATGAATACAATCCTTTTTCTCTGCTTGCCATTAACTTCCTCGATTATAAAAAGAGCAAGAGTTTTCATGTAAGTAAACAGTGCCACCATGCAGTTTCCAGAGATAAGAAAATGAAAGAATTGGAAACAATAATTAAAGGGCAACTAACATGGGTGTCTGCGGAAAATGTTCCAGGGAGGGGGGGCAAGTAAGCTAATATTACATAGCACAGCATCCAAATGAAGATTAACATATTCATTACAATGGAATAGATAACCAAATTATGTATATGGTAATAAATGAATACACTTCTAAATTAATTTTCATTTATGAAAATATGTACACCTTGTATTGTATTTTTATTATTTTATTTAATTCTACTCTGCTCTACTCAGCATAGGTGGTAGACAGTTTCACATAATTCAGGGACACACGTCCATCCTAAGACATCCCTCTAACATGGTAACAGCCAATGAACACTCCATACTACATGCATGTTCTTAGCTCAGCCGGTCCCCTGTAAATGTTACAAATAAGCTGCTGCCTACCAATTAACTTCTTTACTACTGGCACTGCAGGCTTCCCTTCAATCCAGTCCCAGTATCCCTGTTTGAGTCAAAGATAATTAAGGCTTGCCTTGGAGAGGGAAGTATAAAATTGTTTTGTGTTGCTGGGAATCAAATTTACAAATATATTCTTGGAATTAGCTGAAGAAGTCAGGGTGGGGTAGCTGCGCCCCCCCCCCCCCTTGTCCACTTCTGTGGAAGTTCATGGCATCTAAAGTTTAGAGAAAACAGTACAGTATATATAATATGTACACTACAGCCCTGCACCAAGAAGTGGCACTATACCTGTGGCATGAAGCAGGACCACAAATTGAAAAACCAAATGGTCCCAGAGCCAAATGGCTCTGCAAGAGTCATGAAGTGCCGAAAATATGGAAAAATTTACAAAATGAACACAATCCATAGGCATTTTGCATAGACCAATCCATGAATTCATATAAAGAAATACACTTGAAAGTCTTGTTTAACTCAGAATCGAATGCAGGAAAGATCAAAAATCATGCAGCACCCCATAAACCTACTGCATATATTTTCATTTATTTACTTATGGGCATGAACACATCCTTTCAGTACATGAACATTATAGATTGTAGTTTTTGAAAAAAACCTGATGGGGGAGCCTGCACAACATAAGTCTAAAACAGGAGTACTGTGCTGAAATGTAAGAGGTCACTCATGTCCCCTGGGGGTGCACGTTCAAGAGCACTATGGGGTGCAAGAGTGGATGTGCTTAGAGAAGAGCACTGCATCAAGACGCACAGCTCAGCCCAGTACTTAATGGCAGGCAGTAAAGACAGGCCCAGCGTGGTTTGCATGTCCAGCCCCTCCTAGATGCAGTGTTCCATTCAGAGCGCATTCTACACGTTTCTGCACTCATACACCAGGAAAATTCCCCACACAGTGGGCAAAGTGCAAAAACAATTACCAAATCCTGGCCTTTTGTTGCACTTTGCCCACTTCACACGGCATTGCAAACAGGCCCTTAAGTGTCTTCTAAAAAGTAGCCTAATAAAAGAAAAATATAATTCTAAACATTAAAGCAGCACCTGTCTTGCCCTAACTATGCTCTGCACTGCTGGTTCTGACTTATTCAAAAAAAATCAGTTAACTAACAGACCTGTGAAGCATGCAAAGCATTGTGGGAAATGCATTACTTACTGGCTGTGGAGCAATGACTTTTGCTATACCGTTTCAAAAGTCAGAACCATCATTGCAGATAGGGATGGACAAATATTTTCTGCTGATATTTAATAATAGGATTCAAATCATGAAATGTTTTAACTGATGTTTCTATGGAGAGGCCACAAAGGCCCAGGATGGCTAATTATTAGGGGTGTGATGCCGCCCAGCTGCTTGCTAAGGAGCCCCCCAGTGCTGCAGCTTGTGCACTTCCACGGGTGGTGCAGCCGCTAGGACATTGCAGTTGGGCCGCGGACGGAAGGTAGGACCGAGCTGCCAAGGGACGCCCTAAAGTAAAGTCCTAAAGTAAACCTTAGTACCCCACTATTTTAAGACATTTATGATCATACATATACCAAAGAAACCTAAAACTGAGAACCTCATAACCACCTTAACACCAGCTACTATAAAGTGCCTTGAAAAACTGGTTCTCAGCTGTATTAACTCCATTATTCACAACTCATTGGACCCATTTCAATTAGCATATCGTCAAACAGATCCACAGAAGTTGCCCTAGCACTACAGCACTCTACTTTACTACACCTTGAGAAACCCAACATGTGTCCCAGAGCTGTTTCTAAACTACAATTCTGCTTTCAATACTTAAAAATTCAACCAAACTCCTCAACAAACTAGCAAATCGTACTCTGTTCCATTACCTCTGTGGCTGGACCCTAAATTTCCTTACCAACAGACCACATTTTGTTAAGAAAGGGAACTGGTTTCTCTCCTACAATCTTGACTAACACAGGCAAACCTGGGACTGCTTATATCCTGTACATAAGTGCAAAGTGTTCAAGTTTACAGGTATACTAAAATGCTCAACCTCATCCAGAATGATAATAAAATAAGATGCAGACAATTAGGGATGGTATTTACTAAAACTCAAATTTAACAATGTCGACCTAACTCCCATCCATGAATTTAACTCATTTATCAAAAAATCATCTTGAAAAAGTCAAAAGTCTTGAGAAAATCATGTGACAATTCAAATTGTATGATTTTTTTACGTTTGACACCCAAATCGTACATTTTTGTCACCCGAAAACCATTACTTTTTATGATTATCGTACAAAAACCAGCACAGATGACATCATCTTCAAATTGTAAAAGGGACATCTGCCATTATGAGTTAAATTCATTTCTACATGATCTCGACAGGTTTTAGTTGGAGGATTTTCAGATTCGAATTTTTAGCAATTTTAGGGTATAATAAATCTAAAAATTCAAGGTTTTTTTTTCATCTATAATCAAGTTTTTCCCTTTTAAAATTCGAAAAATCAAGGTTTAATAAATACTCAGTGTGTCGCATTATTAAGTATAGCATGAACCATGACCTGGATCTTAACGCAGCAAAAACTAAAGAGACGATTATGGATTTCAGTAAGCAACTATATCAATTTGAACCTTTACAAATTGAAGATGACAAAACTGAGCATGTGAACAGCATTACATTCCTAGGCCTACACCTCTCAAATTCTCTAAGATTGACAGACAACACTAAAGTCATAACCCAAAAAAGCTCATCAACATGTTCATTTCCTTAGATGACTGAAGCATTATGGAGTCAATAAGATGGCACTAACTACCTTTTATAGAGCAACAAATGAAAGCATTTTAACTGGAAACATATCGCTATGGCATGGCAGTGTCACATACATGGAAAAAGATTGGTTGGAATTGGAACTTCTGAGCAACTCATCACTATAACTTTTTGCTTTTAACACTGCCATATGCAAGAACAAAATGGAAGCCATGATTAGAAGCCTGAGCCATCTAAAGCATGAACTATACATCATGCACAAGCCAAGGGGCGTTTCTGCCATGAGGCAAGGTGAGCACCTTGCCTTAGGCGGCAGCTCCTCAGAGGTTACCAGAGGTCGGCAAAAAGACACTCCTGGTAACTTAAAAAGCTGAATTTCCGGGTTTTTTTATCGCATTGAGAGCAATTTGGCTCTCTGCGCTATAGATGCGGCCTTCACCGGACGCCCGTCGGCTATTTTTAGGTAAGCGCAACGGGCAGCGTGGTGCGACATCCTGAACATCGCCTCAGGCGGCGTTACTGCCAGGAACGCACCTGCACAAGCCCAATTATTCTTTTAGGCACAGAAGGCCTGAAACTACAGAGAAAATATTATTTAATTCTTCCCAAGAGCAGTTAGACAAATTGCAAATGAGTCCTGATGAATGAGAAAAAAATACTATTATTAGAATCTGTACTCATTGCACAGTTAAGTATTATTGTATCCATCTGTAAGCACTGCACTGGTTTCATCTGAAAAAAATCTTAATATCCTATGCTGCACAGTCATCAGAAGGAAACCTAGTTTGTAATCTTATTGCAAACGTCAGTGCCTTAAATATGTAGCACAAACACTTTTTGAAGCTGAATTTTTGGCTACCAAAGGTATGCTTGAATCAAAAAAGTTTAAGGAAAGACACCTCGACAACTGCTAAGTATGGGGGTGGATCGATTATGCTTTGGGGATGTGAGGCTGCCAGTTTTACAGGAAACATTGTGTGGGTAGAGGAAATACTGGTATCAACAAATCCTGGCAGCCACTGGCATCGAGAAATAAGGCAATCATCCAAAACATACCTCAAAGTCAACAATTAACTACTTAAAGAAATAAAAGAGTAAGGTTAAGGATGACATTTTCAGTTCCCAGCCTTAAATATATATGAGTCAAATTATCTCTCAAACATGCAGTACATGAAA
Source organism: Xenopus petersii (assembly GCA_038501925.1). Taxonomy (NCBI): domain Eukaryota; kingdom Metazoa; phylum Chordata; class Amphibia; order Anura; family Pipidae; genus Xenopus; species Xenopus petersii. The sequence continues at coordinate 163,159,713 of CM076672.1, forward strand.
AATAACCTGAGAAAATTTATAACAAGAAGCATTCTGCAAGGAACAACATTATGCTATATTGCAAAGTTGTCTAGCACTACATTCAGGATAGGATATTTGGGAACATGATGATCACATGATGTTGGCTGAATGTACATGTGTATCTGGGAGGAAATTGCTTTGGGAATTGATAAGGATTGATGTTAGTGGTAACTATCTTTTCACCGCCGTCTTTATAATGCCAGGATTTGTCTGTGTTTCAAACAAGCCATATACCATGAAGTCATCTGCTTTAAAGCTCTATCCTTGGTATTTTCTCCATCCAGTCCTCCTTTATTCAATCCTCTTCTCCTAAATCTACTTCTCCCAAACACTGCTGGTGCCATTTAATGGTTCCCTGTGCCTTCTTCCTACTTCACAAAGCCACTCCTAACATAATATGTCTCTGTTCAGTAGTCTGTCTGTCAAGTGGCAGATGTCGGCCCGGGATACTATTATAGTGTGCACTGCACTAGGAGGGGTTAACAATAAGATTTGGTCACAATTATAATGCTGCAGTTTTTCAAATTAAGCATAGCGCCTGATATGCTTTTCTATTAAAAAAGACCAAGCAGTTATGTTTCAGAGTAACTTTTTAACAATCATAAACTTTCATGTGTAAGCACAGGTTCAAAGGTTTGGGCAACCCTTGCCAAGTTACACATTTTGTGCATTATATATTATAGTCCAGGGGCCTATTAACAAGCTTATGAGTGCATATTGGATAATATAGAGTAAACAGAAAACCAGAGATAAATTATGATGCCTAACATGGAGAGCCAATAAATGTATATAATCCTGAACACCGTACATGTCTGTGCCTTGCTAGCCCCAGATACCCCCATAACCCCCAGTTAGGTGGACCTGATGGGGAACTGTCTTTGCTTGTGTGACTGTAGGGCAGATTCCGACAAACATGAAAATGTGGAAAAATTCAACTTAAAACTTAAGCCTTAGAAAAATGGCCAAAAATAAAAAATCAACAGAACAACAGTTGATACTGCTGGTCTACAATTTGAAACCAATGGAACTGAAATACCTGTTTGGACAGTCCCCTCTGAATTTAAAAATATGACACGTAAACCTCAATATATTGTCCACCACAGGTTTTATTGGATTTTCTAACTTAAAATATACATTTATTATGTTTTATAATGATTTTTGAATCTACAAATAACAATAGAAAATATGACAATGAATGGAAATTTACCATATTCCTTGCACAGTATGTACTGCAGTCCAAGGATATATTTAGTGAATGATAACTATGTAATGATAATTTGATTTATGAAGCATTTATAGACTCACCTTTTTGTCGAAAAAAGGTTGACTACAGACTGGAATTGCTGCTTTAGTATAGATCTGCTTTAATTGACCAAAGGTTGCATTATAAAAATGGGCAAAGGTTTGGGCAACCCTTGCCAAGTTACACATTTTGTGCATTACCTGTTATAGTCCAGGGGCCTTTTAGAAAGCCGATGACTGCATATTGGATAATATAGTGTAAACAGAAAAACAGAGATAAATTATGATGCCTAACATATACACCCTAAACACCGTACATGTCTGTACCAATTAATTTTCTGGAGCATTTTTGAGCTCTGTTGCCTTGCTAGCCCCAGATACCCCCAGCTAGGTGGACCTGATGGGGAACTAAAGCCTTTCTTTGCTTGTGTGACTGTAGGGCTGATCCTGGCAAACATGAAAATGTGGAAAAATTAAACTTTAAAGGAGAAGGAAAGTCTTCTTTTACATGGGGGTGCCAAATGTTAGGCCGGTGCTCCTCTCAGCAGAAAACTGCACCGGTTCTTCCAGTGAGCACCATGAAACGATCCTCTTCTGGCTTCTTCTTGCGGCTGCACATGCACAGAAGAGCGAAAAGCAGAACTTTAACTAAAAAGTCGGTTATTTCGTTCTACTGCACATGCGTCTGCCATGGGAAATTTGAAGAAAGAAGGAGTCGGAAGAGGATCGATCCGTGGTGCTCGCTGGAAGAACCCCGGGCCGGTGCAGTTTTTTGCTGATAGGAGCACCGGCCCGTGGTTTCAGGTAAGTAAATACAATCACCTGGGGGTGGCTATTATTTGGCACCACCAAGTGGAAGAAGACTTTCCTTCTCCTTTAAACGTCAGTCTTAGAAAAATGGCCAACAGAACAACAGTCGATACTGCTGGTGTACAATTTGAAAACGATGGAAATGAAAAACCTGTTTGGACAGTACCCACTGAATTTAAAAATATGATAGACCACAGGTTTTATTGGATTTTCTAACTTAAAATATACATGTATTATGTTTTATAATGATTTTGGAATCTACAAATAACACTAGAAAATATGACAATGAACGGAAATTTACCATATTCCTTGCACAGTTTGTACTGCAGTCCAAGGATATATTTAGTGAATGATAACTATGTTATGATAATTCGATTTATGAAGCATTTATAGACTCACCTTTTTGTGGCAAAAAGAAGGTTGACTACAGGAGAGTGAACAGACTGGAGTTGCTGCTTTAGTATAAATCTGCTTTTATTGACCAAAGGTTGCATTATAAAAATGGGCAAAGGTTTGTCTCAACATGTTAATATCTAACACTTTATAATGACTGAGACTTGTTGCTTCACTGCTTGCACAAATTATTATACTCTAAGTTGGCAAATCTTTTTTGATCAGTGAATGCTAGCAATCTTTAAAAATCTGTTAATATTTTTCAGGTTACTGTATTTGCAGTTTTTAAGCTTTGTAGACAACTTTTGCTGACAAACTATTATGAGTACAATAAATACTAATACACAATGAAATGCAAAATCGCAGCCTTGCAAATGACTTACTGTATTTGACACAGCTTGTAAATATCTTTTGTATTGAGCTTTGTCTTTCAGTTATTGCTGTAGGATTTTTCATTGCAGACGAATTCTATTTCCAAGATCTTCTTGGGGCATCTCGCATGTTTAATATCTACCATCATATTTTCAGTGTTAAGTCAGGGGACTGCGAGGGCTGTATGAAAACATTCAGATTTTTTTCATGTGTTTTTAGGATCACAAAGTGAAAGTTGCCCTGCGCCTGGTGGATTTCAAGTTTAAGGCTAGGGCCAGATGTTGTTTAGCAATGTAGATTCTCAGCAGGCAGTGAATCCATTGCCCTGCTGCTCCCCTTGCCTTTTCAGCTGCGGGCGGATTTCAGTGCAAAATCCATGATGTCTTCCTGCACCCTAGCAAAAACAATGCTTCTGGGTGCAGGCAGACCAGAAGAAATGCAGGCCAAGATCCACAATTTTCTTGCCCTGGCCTTAAGGGGGGCACGGCTGTGATGGAGTGGGCAGGGCCCAGGGGGGCCCTATGATTTCTGATGGTGGCCCATATCTGCCAGTACAACTGTTTCAGGAAAATAATTCCATGACTTTGCAGCTCTCACTGAGTAAAAATCCCTTTTTGTATTTTAAGATGCATACTAGAAAGACTGTTTGATGCCCTTGTCCAACCAGATTTAGCAGCCAAAAGTATCCACTTCCATTACAGCGGGATTCAGAATCACCATGCATGTGTAGCTCAATCCTCTTTTTTTCTGTCAGAATCTTCCATCTGCATTCTAGAAACGTATATAAAAGGAAGCTGATTTTTAAATTAGGATTTAGGGGGGGGGGTTAAATCATAGCAAAAGGATAGCACAGAATGTAAAGTCTGCCCTAGAGAGCTGAAGTCTGTGTAACAGAGAATATTCCATATTGACTGTCAAAGGCAAATATATAAGTCCTCCACTAGTTCACATTACCTTATAGGGTTAATATTTCTGATTGTCCCCTAACATGGAGATTCCAAACATTGCACAAAATCACAAACATTCTCAGGTCTTGAATAAAGATTTACTCTACTGTCATTGTTTTGGCCATGCTGTTGGGCCTTTTACTTTGACAGGCAGGCAAACTGTAGCCCTATTTCAAAGTTGTTTGTTCTCCATGTTCTTTATTTCAGGCTGGCACTGCTGCACATTACCCAAACCACCACCAACTCTGGGGTAGGTAAAATCATAAGATGGGGGTTGGCTAGCTGTGGGGGGGGGGCTGTGGCAATATGCAGAAGTAACCAGGATCTGTCACCTTGGGTGGCAAGATAGCCTTAGTCACCTCTGATTTTGTAGGTCGATACTGCTAGGTTAAAAATTATACTTAGTTTTTAAACAAATCTGAAGAGCAGCTATTTTTAGAAAGCAGGCAGTCTGTGGTTATCTCAAGCAGGCTTATATGCTCATCCTGAGCTTTAAATCCACTGACAGCATATGCATCTGGGTCAATAAGCAAAGCAAATGTCACCTGCTTCATCCAGAAATACCAAGGCATAGCTGCAAATTAGGTCCCTTGCCCCCCCTAAGGTGGCTTTTCAGATGCCACCATCCCCCATCCTGCACTTAACTTTCTAAATGCCATAGGAGGTTTAGGTGGGTGCATTGCTAGTGCAAAGAGCACAATTACACTCTCTGCAATAGGCAAGACTAAATTCCAATTCAACAAATCTGAATCCTGTCTCTTAAAGTTACCAGGAGCATCTTTCTGCCTCCCCTGGTAACTTGCATGCTACTGCCACCTGAGGCGAGTTTCTCAACATACCTCACGGCAGCAGCACCAGATTACCACCCCTCCAGCTTAAATGCAATTTATGTTGATATACAACCCCCAGTACTTCCAAGAATTCCCAAAAAAATTTCTATATGTGAAAAAGCAAGAATAGCCTCCATTTTAATCTCTCTAAACGGATATTTATGAAAAAGTGAAGTTAGAGATCGTCACAGTCCTCTATATTGAAATTCCGCCACTCTTTATTCATTTCTATGGGATTTTTAAAAGAGTATTTATCAATGGTCGAAAGTGAAAGTTCATCCTTACGCCTTTCAAAATCCGATGGAGAGTGGCGGAATTTCACTCTAGACGACTGTGGCAATCTTTGACTTCACATTTTCATAAATATACCCCATGCTTTTTAGGTCCCCCTTATGTCCATACTTTGGTCAGAGCACCACTTAGTTCATAAAAAGGATACAGATCTAAATACTCAGTTACAGTATCAGCCATAGGGTAACATACCTCCCAACATTTGAAAAACAGAAAGAGGGGGGGAAAAGTGTGTAGTGAAATTTTGGCCATGTCCCTTTTATGACCATGCTCCCTAATTACCATGTCCATTTTAATATATTTGGAAGGTTATGAAAGTCTGAACACATTTATGCAGGAGCCCACCGGGTTCAAAACCTTCGGGGCCCATGCGCATTTGCAAATTCCAGGGCACGTGCACAGGGCAGCCATCGGGGGGGTACAGGGGGAGAGTTGTAAGGGGCCCCAGGGTAAGGGGGGCCCTGCCACGACACACTTACTTGATTAGCTGGGCCCCCCATCTTTCTGAGAGCTGCTGACTTCGGGAAGGCATGGACGTTTAAGGGGCCCTGGCCACCAATTTTCTCATAATGTGGGGGGGGGGGCCCTGGTGACCAATTTTTCTTTTCTCATGTGGGGTCCTAGCCACCAACATCTTTTTATTTTTTATTAACATGTGGGAACCCTAGCCACCAATATTTTTTTTGTTTTTTTACTGTGTGGTGGGGGGCGGACCTGTGGGGTTGGGGAGGGCAGAACTGTAGGTGGGGCTTGCGGTGGGTACAGCCAAGGGGGCCCGGGAAATTCTGTCGTATGGGGCTCTGCGATTTCTGATGGCGTTCCTGCACGTGCACATGTGCGAACTCCAGGGCCCGGACGCATGCGCATCACCACCTGGAAGATAGAAACTGCATTTGGCCTGGCTGTAGATGGGGCCCCGTGCGCATGACGCATATTTCTTTTTGGGGGCCAGCCGATCAGGGGAACGGCTCTAGGACCATAAGTGTCGGGGGCCACCAGGTTTTTTCCGGGTGTCCTGTCGGCCCAATCCGACCCTGCATTTATGGCAGTTTTAGGGCCATGTTTTATGTGTATAACAGTTTTGCTTATTAAGGAGAAATGCCCTGTAAATTTCCCAAGGCAGCTGCTTATCTTAAATACTTACAATTCTATCTTTGCTTATCTTAATTTCATACAAATGTATCCAAGTGCAGCTGTTGAGAGTTCTGGGCTTACAGTTGGGAATTATGAACTGTAAATAATATTTAGAAAGAAAAATAAATGTTTACTCCAAATCTCAATCTGACCTTGAAGTTTGGCTTTCAGTCCTGTCAACAGCCCCAAAAAAATGCTTCACTATAAAATGTATTCCTGCTCCTGCTTGTAAAAGTCACGTTATAGTCAGGCAGTAGCCACGCGCCCTTCGTGAGCATACAGAGCCCACATGGTAGTTTGGATCATCCCGGTAATCCTATTTACTACAGGTGTTTGCAAAAGGCAGGCGATGCATCTCACTGGATTGCTATGGTACTGCCCATAAACTCCTCCTCCTGCTTTTACTGTTACTGGACCCCTCCAGCTTTTGTTCTGTCCCTGAATAGCTGGCACTGCTTGTCCACTCTATGAACTCCCCTCAGGATCTCCCAGGCTGCATACAATGATGGAACACTGCTCTGGGGGCCGCAGGTACCCACCATAAATAGAGCCTCCTCATGATAGTGGCCCCTGCAAAATAACCTTCCCTCATGTAGTACAGACGGAGTTGGGTGCTGCTTGCATAGCAGAGGGGGACTTTTTTGCTTAAGTAGGCTAGTCAATGCTACATCTTCCACTGCGAACATGCGCAGAAGAGATAGGACGCTGAGTCTGTCCATGTACTGGCAAAGAATCATTGACACATGCGCAGTTAACTGGATACGCAAGTGAGGGCAGACGCATGTGACTACATCTGGTGAGAGACTCCAACTCAGTGAGCCGCAACTGGAAGTGATGCAATGAGAAGCGCCACCACTGAAAAATTACCGGATAGCTATTTAAACCGGCATTTGAGACGAGATCAGCACCTATGCCCCTGAAGAAGCCGTTTTTACGGCGAAACGCATCGGGCCGCATAGGTGGACAGTGGGGGAAAAGCTCCTATCCGTTCCCAACGTAGGTAGGCAGAATTGTCCTCAGGGGAATTGGAAAATTGAGGGTAGGGTAGAAGGCCAACATTGTTGGCTGCCTTAAACTTAAAATAGACCGCCTGATTCTGGGGCTTTTTCACTCCATCATTTACCATCCTATGCAGTTTTAATTTATTTGTTTTTAAAGCAATTGTCTTGCACTGCTAGTACTGAACAATGGCAGTGGGTCTGTAAACTTTTTGGTTTGGTGTGCTGTGGGCATGGCCCTGTATATTTTTGTAATTTGGTTTTATTAATATTTATTAAAGGCTAAGTTTTATCAAGTTTGTTACTCCTAAGTGATTTTGCTATTCACCTGAACTGGTTTGCAAGGAGGCTGAGGGTGGGTCCCTAAACTAGTGGGAGCAATAACCTTAAACTACTCTAATAATTTTTGTTTGTAATACAGGTATATCAAACCTGCGGGTGTATATAGCTTCTTTTGAACTATTTAGCTCATTAAATCTTTTCCTATCTTCCACTGCTTGTTTCATAGTCAAATACCACCCACATTCACAAAAAGAGTTGAATAAACATAGGGTCATTTATAACAGTCTGCAAATTTGCTCCTGGGCAGTGCCAGTAACCCATAGTAACCTGGATATAGCATTTTTCCGCCAACTGCAGGTTCAACAATAAAAGCAAAAGTGTGCTTGGTTGTCATGAGTTATAGGTGCAAATTTACCCAGTGTTTACAAATGAGCCAGTAACACCTTGATGCATATTGTCCCAGAATACAGTATAAATGTAGTGCCAATGACATGCATAATAAATTATATGTAAAAGTGTAAGAAAAAAAAATACATTTCCAAATAGCAAAAAATACTAACTAAAAAAACACTATCTAATAGTTAATATGTTAAACAGTAATGAAAGCCTGGAGATGTAGAGTAATTTGTATACTTAGGCATATTTAGGCAGGAGTTGCAGTCATACTAGGGCAGGCATACACTGAAAATTTACATCAGGTCTGGACTGGGTGTCAAAACAGGCCCTGGCATTTCTAGCACACAGCCCAATAAAAAGTGACTATCTATGGCATCTTACAGCAGCCCCTCTGGCATTTGCCAAACCCCACAGATTGCTAGTCCGGGCCTGAATTGTAGCTATTCTTTGGCATAACACACAACTGATTCAGATAAGATGTGCTGTTGTGCACCCAGAAACATAGCAGGATCTCTCACATACCCACACCTGATGCCCCACCTTTCCCCTAGGGCAGCTCCTCTGCTCCTTTCTAAGAACCTGAGGTTGTTATAGACAGCCAGAAATCGAATGTGTCCAGCAGAATCACTTGAACAATAGAACATACACACACGTATAGGGTTGCCACCTAGCCGGTATTTTACTGGCCTGGCCTGATGGTTGGTCACAATGTTATTAATAGGGAAAGAAGATAAATATATAGGAAGGCCGGACTTTTTTTTCTAGAGAAAGGGGCAACCCTCTACACGTATATATTCAGGGACATAACTATAAAGGAAGCAGACCCTGCGGCTGCAGTGGGGGGGGGCAGGAGCCGCAGGGTCTGCTTCCTTTATAGTTATGAAGCCCTAATTCATATATAATTTAAATAAATATTAGCAAAACAAGTCAACTTCTAGACATTTTGGGGGCCTGAAAAATGATTTGCTTGGGGGCCCAGTAATATCTAGTATGGAATCTACCACTGTGTATATTATAAACATATATATGTATATATATATATATACCAAACATTATGCTGAAACATCACTGAATAGTTTATCATCACAGGCAATTTTTATGATATATATAAGTACACCAGACACTCACTTCTCACAACTTCTGCGACTCACTGTGACGACCATCTGCAGCTGCCTGGACTACAGTTCCCACCTCCTCTCTGCTCCTGCTCCCTCCTCCCTGCCCTGTCTGAGATTGGCAGCGGCATTCTCCAATCGGCTTCTTGCTGACACTACACAGACTCCCGGTGGGACAGCTGCTTCGGTCTTGCTTAGCGAAAGTACAGTGAATCAACCTGCAGGCTTATGATACTTAGGATTTTTTTCAAGTAGCTAACCTACATTCAATGCCGGAAATCTGACCCTGCTGGTTTGGGGAGGCAAAGCCAAAGCCTCCCCATGCCTTCATTATAATCCACCCATGGCTGCTGGGAATCACTGAACGCTGCTGTGCATTTCATCCTGCCTGTGTACCCTGAGCGCAACACGAAAAGCCGGCAGCAATGGCCTTAGTGACACTGCAGAGATCGCCGACCCCCAGCGCTACTTCCTCGGCCAGCACCAGCGAGGTGAGCTTCCTGCAGACCAAACCTTAGGAAACACTGGTGGTTAAATTGGATGTGTAGGCCTCGTCTCCTGTTCACAAATGATATGGATAATCCCACATTTTAATTTCTAATCCAGGGATTTTATTCCCGCAGCTCCGCAGAGAATTCTGGGAGTTGTAGTTCAGGAGGCATGTTGAAGGTCTCCCATCTCACAAGCAATGAGGGTCTTGCATGTAACTTCCCAGCCAGATCATATTCACATTGGCAAGCAGAAAAGCATCAGCCAGTGCCCTCATATGTGTTTTCTGTAATGAAGCAGCAGTATAAATAGAGGGACCCACACAGCTTGTACCAGAGACTGCTTCCCAGTGCTGAGAAACCTCTGCCTCTCTGAAGCCTGTCCAAACAATCCAGCTGCACTTTTATGTTTTTGTAACTTTTCCATGTATGGATTTAAATGAGTACTGTGTTATTTGCATGGTTTATGCTCATTTTTAAGGGCCAGGTTGTTTTTTTTTGTGCTCTGTATGGTCATAAATGTTGCCATAAATTTAATGCACAGTGTAACATAATGCATTAGCTGCATACAGGATCTGCATGAGGTCATAAATGCAAGAGTTGTGTTACATCTGCCTGTCAGTATAACTATGTCCTCTGTCTGTTGTGTGGCAGAACTCTAGGGATGACCTGAATCCCAAACCAAATCCTTAATTTGGTGTATTCACAGAATTTTGCAAAGGTTTATAATTCGTTCAGCTGAACCGCACCTGAACTAGGGATGCACCGAATCCATTATTTTGGATTCGGCCGAATCCCCAAATCCTCAGCAAAAGATTCGGCCGAATACCGAACTGGATCCTAATTTGCATATGCAAATTAGGGGTTGTAAGGGGATTCGGATTCGATTAGGCCGAATCCCGAACCGAAGCCTGGATTCGGTGCATCCCTAACCTAAACCATTACAGATATATTGATATGTAGTGCACATGTCAAGGGGCTGAACCTGGGCAATGTTGTGCAGCTCTAAGAGTTTAGGAACATATATTCTCTTAGTACAAAAATGCTCTGCAAGAGGAGCCAAAAGATTCTGGATGCATACTGTTTTGTTCAGGCCTCATGCACCTGTCTAAATGCAGTACTCTACAAATTTGACCTAACACCGAGCACATAGTGTGAATAAACCTTCTAAGTTATATTGAATATCAGTGCAAGTGATGTAACCAGTGTTCTCTGTAATTTGTTTACGGACATGTGCACATATATTAAACAGGTTGTTCACCTTCCAAACACTTTTTTCAGTTCAGTTGTTTTCAGATTGTTCCCCAGAAATAAAGACTTTTTACAATTACTTTCCATTATTTATTTTTTACCGTTTTTCCCAAAATCTAAGTTTCAAGTTGAATGTTCGTGTCTCTGGTGTTTCATTCTGGCAGCCCAGTAATTGCAGACACTTAACTGTTACAATTTTGCAACATTCAGTTGATACATTTCTCAGCAGCATCTCTGGAGAAATTAGTAACTATTGTATCAATTCAAACAGCTGTCTGTAATGAAACCCAGAGATTCTGTTCTGCAGAGACAAAAATAAGAAATGCATCCACTAAATGTACAAATTTAGAACACTTTAAAGGGGCAGCAACCCCCTCCCAGAACTACTTTAGAAGGTGAAAAATTACACTTTACTCTTCAATATCAGAAAAACAGTGGCACATTAGTGGAAGTGGAAAAAGTCATTATTTCTGGTGCTCTATCTGAATACAACTAGTTGTTTGAAGGTGAACAACCCCTTTAAGTGTTTATCCAATATTTAAAAAATGTGGCTGCAGGTGGGTTGGTAAGAGTTAAAGAAAAAGTGAATTATGTGCCTACAGGCAAAACGTTATGGGTGTCATGTGTACGTGTGCCACAGCTTGTATGTGTGTGTTTGAGCACATCATTTACAAGTGTTTCCAATGATCCCTCTGGCACCAAAAACCTTCTGGGTTCGCCACCTTTGTTTCATTTACTTGTGCTATGGCCTTTATTTGTGAGCCTGAAGACGTGGGTAATGGTAATGTCACATTATGTGTGCAGTAACTGGCATAACTATCACTGAGTACAGGGGGCAAGTAATAGGGATGCTCCAAATTAGTTTGGGATTTGGCAGAATTCTAGCCTTTTTTTGGCAGGGTTCAGCCAAATCCAAGCACCTGCCAAACTGTATCCAGACCCTTAAAACACCCTTTAGGGCACATAATCAAGGAAATTGCTAGCACCCCCCCCCAACACTTTCCCCTAACTTGCATGTGTAAATTAGGGTTTGGGATTCGGCTGAATCCTTTCTGAAAGATTCTGGAATCAGCCAAATCGCACAAAAAAGTGGATTCAGTGTATCCTTAGTGGCTACCCTTTGAATCCTTTGTGTCTTGAACCTTACCCATTCTCACACATATAATTTATGGAACAAATGCACACAACAAGATGTACATAACTCAAAGTTTTGAGTGACGGCATTGGAGAGAACAATTATATATGAGTAGAGACTAAATAAATAAAGCATGGAAGACTCTAATGGGCTAAACCCATTAGAACTTTATTATCCCTGTGGGAACTAGCACTGCACTCCCTTAGCAATAAATGGTTCACATTTTCATCTTGCAGAGGACTTGTTCCTTCTTGTGGGCAAGTCAATTAGGACTGTATATCTGTGAGAGAGACAGGTTGTGGTGCTTAGAATCCAGATGGCAGGAAACTAGAGTCTGTTGTAGAAGTTCTGCCTGCAGGACAAAGCAGGAAGCAAGCCTTAAATCTCATCCTGGGAAAGTATGGATTATAGCCATCCTTGTACACTATATGTGCTCAAGGTTATTTGTTTTCCTCTGGAAGCTCATGGGTTTGTCAGGATTGTTGAACAGGGGTGCCCACAAGGTAGATCGGGATCCACCAGTAGACTTTTAGCTGGTGATCAGTAGATCTCAAGAAACGCAACAAAAAGCTTGTATAAGTCACCCTCCTGTTTCATTCTTTTCATTAAGTTATTCATTACAGTTTATTTATTAAAGTTACATAATAAATAGTTGTTACTTAAACATAGCAATATACATTTGCTCATAAATCACTAATATTTAGTAGGGATGCACCGAATCCAGGATTCGGTTCGGGATTCGGCCAGGATTCGGCCTTTTTCAGCAGGATTCGGCCGAATCCTTCTGCCCGGCCGAACCGATTCTGAATCCTAATTTGCATATGCAAATTAGGGTCGGGAGGGAAATCGCTTGACTTTTTGTCACAAAACAAGGAAGTAAATATTTTCCCCTTTCAACCCCTAATTTGCATATGCAAATTAGGGTTCGGATTCGGTTCGGTATTCGGCCGAATCTTTCACAAAGGATTCGGGGGTTTGGCCGAATCCAAAATAGTGGATTCGGTGCATCCCTAATATTTAGTAATGTTTTCAATGGAATAGAATGTTTACAATGCTTTTATCGATGTCGATCATAATGGGGCAACATCACTAAAATAGACCCCTCATTAGCAAAGCGTGGGCACTCCTGTATGTAGAGGCTGATTTAAATTATATTACAGATAGTATGTTCAACCCAAGCCATATTCATTGCACTGATATTAAAAAGGTGGTATACTGTCCCTTTAAAGCAGTGTTCCCATTGGCCTCAAAGCAGCTGCTTATTTTTCAGAAACCTATAAAACTATTCTTTCACGACAGCATGCATAATTCTGTGTCACAGCTTCTGTCTAAGACACTCCATGAAAGTCTCCCATGAAGCCTTCCCCTGCTCAGGGAATCACTGTAGCTATTAATTTAGCCCTGACATCATGTGACTCACTTGGGCTCATTTATCAAGGTAAATTTGCCCACTGGCAGTAATTCACAGCAACCAATCTGTGATTAACATTTGTTATGCCGCCTTAGGGAGATTTTGATTAGTTGCCATGGGTTATATGACATTACAGTTTAGGTTCAAATTTGCCTGGTATTGATAAAGACAAAGTTAGAGGAATGTTAAAAAAAGGACTGCAAAGAGTTGCGTCCAGTTTGTTTGTAGCTCCAGTAGTGCTTGCCAAATATTAGGACACCCCCAAGGATTGTAATGACTTACCTGATACCTAGGGTCGCCACCCTAGCCGGAAAAACACCTGCCAAGGCCAGGCCGGTATTACAAATTTACCAGCAATGTAGTTGCCTTGTAATACCCATAACAAAAGCCCTTGGCACTCCGCTTGAAATGTGTCTTTTCTTGCCTTCTGGTCATTGTGTGATGTAGCCCCATCCCCTTTATGTAACAACCCGCCCTTTTTATGTCACGGCCCACCCCTTTTGTTCCCACCCCCACCAGTGACCCCCATTTGAAATCTGGAAATAGTCAGAAAAAGAATGCAAATAATTTAAAAAATAAAAATAAATAAACAATGAAGACCAATTAAAAAGTTGACCATTCTTTAACATACTAAAAGTTAACTCAAGGGTGAGCCACCCCTTTAAGTTAAGTGTTTCAGAATATCACTCTCTACATCATACTAAGCGTTAATTAAAGGCATACATAATGACCTGTCATACTGTCATTATGATAAACCCTTTATTTTCCTTTATTATTCAGGTAATCCCTCCAAAAATAGTATTGATGAAGTGCAACAAAACATTTACTACAGCTTGGGAGTAAACATACATCAAAATGAATGTTTGATGACCTGCACTTTTTTCCACACATCTGAGCAATTATTTATTAATGGAACTGATGTTTTCTGTATGCTAACACTTCTGTCTCTCTTGCTTTTTTGTTTTTAATTCAGGAGTTTGGAAATGAGGAGGATCGCAAAGTGAACTTGAGGTGAGAGTTATTTATAGAAGGTTCTTTGAAGTCCTTTCAGTGTACATCCTAAGCATATTATGTAGCATTGCTGGTATAGAGGTGACATAATGAGATATCAGACAGGCAGTGTATAGTCATTACGAGATCAGATGATGTATATTATATATTAGATGAAAAGTATAAACCAATACTTGCACTGAAAGTCTTAATGAAGGCTATTGTTAATGCAGTTCCTGTTTTCTGTGTTAAATTGTATTTAAAAGCATCCTTGTCTTTTTTTTTTTTTTTTTTTTTTTTTTTTTTTTTTGCTAGGTGTTGCAGTCAGGTTCGCTTGTTAAATCCACATACCTCCCAACATTTTGGAAATAGAAAGAGGGGCAAAAATTGTTTTTGATAAGGGACCTCCTTATCTAAATTGTTACAATTACTTATTTGCTTATCTCAAAAGTATCTTATTTGAACCTGTGAGCTGCTCTGGGCTCTCTGCCAAAAGCCAACTAAGTTAGAAACTTTGTTTGGTTTTTTTGACTGTTCAGTGCTGAGAAAGTCTGGAATATCCAGTACAAACACGGGGCTGTGGGTTGAGCTGTCAAAAGTGGGACTGTCCTGCTGAAACGGGATAGTTGGGAGCAGGGCCGGCCTTAGGCCTATTGGACCAATTGGGCCCAATAGGGCCCCGCACCTCTGGGGGCCCCGCACCACAGGGCAGCACAGATAATATTTCCCTCAGCACATGATGCTGCCTGGCCTGCCCCCAACTTTGAGAGTTCAGCCCATCCCCAAATCCATAGGTCCAGCCCACCCCCAACTCTGATAAGCCAGCCTATTCCCCAACTCCATAGGTCTAGCCTGCCCCCAACTCCATAGGTCTAGCCTGCCCCCAACTCTCATAGGCCCAGCTTTCCTCCAACCTTGATAGGCCCTGCCTTCCCCCAATCCAACCAAGCCTGCTCCCAAGCTGAATCGGCCCAGCCTGCCCCAAACTAATTGGCCCAGACCACTCTCCTATTTCCTCCCTCTCTCTCTCTTACCCTGTGTGTGTCAGTAGCCGGCAACACTTTGTCTAGGGGCCCCGCCAACATGGTCCCAATTGGGCCCCACATTTGATAGGATCAGCCCTGGTTGGGAGGTATGAATCCAGATGGTAGAACAAATTCATCCTGGACATCCTTTAAAGGGGACATGTCACCTTAAGAAATAAGTCCAAATCCTATTTTATGATGTTGGTCAAGAAAAATAAACTTCAATTATACTATAAAAATTATTTACATTTTGGTTTTTTTTAGTCTTGGAATTTATAATCACACCAAGCCGGCAGCAGCCATTTTGTAAATACTGTTATTAAAGCAAGCTTTGCATCATGCTAAAAAATTGTTTGTGTCAGAATGGGGGGTCTGATACCCTAGCCCATGCTCTGGCTAAACAATTAGATGGTACTTTTATTATACAGCTTTTTATATCTGGGTGACCGGTCCCCTTTAATGTGATGAGAATGCAATGTATGTTAGTTATTTGTTATAAAGGGAGTTCTGTACTGGCAGATTGTGGATATCAAGCTGCAAAATGCCTTCTTCATGTAGGGAACATGGATAGACCTACAGTAGGTTGATATTTAGAATTAGGTCTTGTAAACTTTACATTATATTAAAGGGATTGTGCACTTTTAAATTAACTTCCAGTGTGATTTAGAGAGTGATATTCTGAGACTTGCAATATGTTTTAATTTTTTTGTGGTTTTTGTTTTCTTTTACTTTTTATTCACCAACTCTCCAGTTTGCAATTTCAGCAATCTGGTTGCTAGGGTCCAGATTACCTTAGCAACCATGCATTAATTTGAATGAGAGCCTGAAATATGAATAGGAGAAGGTCTGAATAGAAAGATGATTAATAAAAAGTAGCAATAACAAAAAAATTCTAGTCTCATAGAGCATTTCTTTTTTAGATGACGTCAATGACCCCCATTTAAAAACTGGAAAGAGTCAGAAGAAGGCACATAATTCAAAAACTATTAAAAAAAAAATAAAAAAATTTGAAAGGTTGCTTAGAATTTACTATTCTATAACATACTGAACGTTAACGTAAAGGTGAACCACCCTTTTAAGGTAATAATGTAAGCCTGTATTCTTCACAAGCCCCGCTAAAAAGACTTAAAATTAAATTAACAAAAAAATTGATATGATGCATGATTTGTTCTTATTTTATAACATGGCCATATGTGTAGAGATGCACTCCAAAATGAACAGATTTTTGCTTAGTTTGGCACACCATGTGAAGATTTCACCCATAACTAGGGGAGTCAATGTATTTTGCTGGTCAAAATGTTTGAACGCTCACCAAGTTTGACGTTTGGTCCAGGTACACATGCCCCGGCTAATGGTGATGAACCAGTTTCTATGAGGTTGGTCAGGCACTCATACAATTCCACATTGACAGGCACAGTTAAAGTATGAAGTCGATAAGAACAGCCTTACAGGTTTTGTACTGTGTTTCAGCTAATCATAGGCCAGATTAAGAGCAACACAGCACAACAGAGACCCTGTGCAACATATATATTTCTCTTTGGCATACACCACATTTAAGTCTTTCTTTTGTTGTGATGCCACCTTTCCTGTTCCCTACCCCTGACTGACCTTGAAGATATCATTGGCTCTAAACTTGCTCATGATGTTAGTCTGAGTAGAGAATGGTCTAATCAGAAAGATGTGTAGTAGATAAGCCAACATCTAAATGCTATGTGAAGCAGTTTGTGTGGTCACCAATATTTTACTTACAGTCCACCTCTTCAATTATAGTAGTAACCACAGGGTGGCACTGGTATTTTACTTTTTTTCTCAACAAAATGTGTATCAGAAGTTTCAGATACTTTGTGAATTTTGTTCACACTGGGGATAATGTGCAGTATCAATGTAAAAAAAACCCATTGCACCTGTTTTTTAAACAACTGTTGTTTTTATTGATAACGTTTTAGCTATGTAATGAGTATAAAGAAATGTTTGTTAACATGCTGCTCAAATATAAGTATTGAACCTGAATTCTTTGTTCATGTATCACCAACCAGTTCCACAGCAATGCACAGAGACTGTTGAATTACTCACTGCAGCCCTTTAACCGCAATCATAGACATATTTGTTTACAGTGAATATATTATTAATGCAGTGGTTTGCTAGCCTATCCCATAGTTTGAGAAACCGTTTTTATAACTAGATATTTGTATAGCACCCAAATATTATGGATTGCTTTAGTCCCTTTCTATTGGAGTCTCATTTCTCTACTACAACCACAAAACACATGACAGAAGGACATTTTCACTTGAAGATACCCAATAATATATTTTATTGACTCTGGGAGGGAACAGGAGCACCTGTAGGAAGCCCATATAAACAAAAGGCAGAACGTACAGGCTCCACTGAGATTGTGTTCTGGTAGGCATTAAACCAGGGATCCCCAACCTTTTGAACCTGTGAGCAACATTCAGCACTAAAAGGAGTTGGGGAGCAACACAAGCATGAAAAATGTTCTTTGGGTGCCAAATAAGTGCTGTGATTGGCTATTTGGTAGCCCCTATGTGGATTATCAACCTACATTGAGGCTCTGTTTGGCAGTGCACCTGGTTTTTATACAACCAAAACTTGTCTCCAAGCCTGGAATTCAAAAATAAGCACCTGCTTTGAGGCCACTGGGAGCAACATCCAAGGTGTTGGAGAGCAACATGTTGCTCACGAGCTACTGGTTGGGGATCACTGCTTTAAACCATTGTTAGCACTTTTTGGGAAATCACAAGGCAATAATGTGTGTACTGTTCAAACAGAAAAAGTCCTTTTATTATAATAAAAAAAGTGGTGCAATTCTACTGTAATTTACAGCCTTGTATAATAGATCTGCACCTTCAAAATGGAGCATTTTATAGCACAGTATAAATTCTGCATGGTTTACTAAATGCTTAATGGTGTGTTTTAGATTTATGTTAAGTGATGAGGTATTTTTAAGTTTTCATGGACATATAAGTTAGGAAAGTGTTACAGATTGTCTTACCTTGATACTTACCTTAGGCCTGTGGCACATGTGGTGTTTTTGGTGTTTGAATAGCACCAATGCAAACTGGTGTGGGGGGGGTCCTCTTAGAACATTTCAAGATGTTTTTCAACATGCTTAAAATGTTCTGCTTCTCTCTTGACTCCCCTTTAGTTCACAACTATTTGGGATAATGTTGTCACAAATGACACAGTAGTTCTGTTCCTCTTCACCCCTACTCTGTTGATCATTTGTCTTCTTTTGGTGACAATGCTACTCCACACTATTGCTTTTACTACTAAGCCTTACTCCAGTACATAAGCCTGGAACATTTAGGATTCATGGGGACTGGCAGTCAAAATAGGCCCTGGCATTTCAAGTACACAGAGGCCCAATCGTCCCCCCACCAGCCCATTCCACAGTGACTGTTTATGGCATCTTACAGCAGCGCCTGGCATTTGCCAGAACTCACAGATTGCCAGTCCGGGCCTGCTGCCAACAAAGCAGGTTCTCTGAAAGATGGTTTACCCAAATGGCTTGCGGCCATATTGTTCTGAGGGAATCTAGCGTGGCACGTTTCATGCGTCACAAAGTAGTTGACATTGTTTGAGTCCTGCCCATCACTGGGAGCAGTACTGTTGCTGGGGACTGTAGGTCTTTTATTCTCCCACTGCTTTAATTCTTCTCATGTCATGCTGATCTGTTGCAGGATTATCTAAGGTCATTTCTTTTTTTATGTGGAGCTGTACAAAAAAAGTGAACCAAATTAGAGTTCCCTTTGAAAACACAATTTGTCTTTGATTAGCTCAAAAACACAGGAGATTAAATCATATCCTGCCGATGCAGTCAGTGTTTATCATGATTGTCTGACAATAAGCCAAGCACCTGGCATGTGTGACTTTGAGCCAGCTTTAGTACCAAAAGCCAGACAGTTTTATAAATAAATATTATTTCCCAGCTGACTAGTGCTTTCCCGGTATTTCACCATTTTCTAATGTTCTGTGTGTCACTCATTGATCACCTGACAGAAAATAACACAAGGTTTAACTTGTAGCAGAAAGAATTGTGGGAGTTAATGATACAGCTCTGTCCATTCATTGGCTTGTATGTAGGACCTTGGTTTGTGTGTGAGCACATACATGCTGCAGGGACATTAAACAGCAGTGTTTTGATGATGCAAATACACCTGGTATTAAAAAAGTATATCTTCTATGAAAATGCTTTATTTCTATGAAATAGCATTTTAAGTAAGGACTGTTTTATATGACCTATTTTATTAGAAAAACTGCAATATTCACAGGTATAGTTTTCATTTAATGGAACTGATTAGAATATGGTGGTAGGGGCAAACAGGAAACTTGCTAGTCTGATGGGTCAGACATTTTAAAAAAGGAAGAGAAATAGCCATTTATTGGTTATATTTAAGCAGAGGTTAAATTATTGCTAGTTAAATTGTCTGCTATCTCACCCACACAGCTTGGTTCCTCTGAAAATGAGATGCAGGCTACTTATTTTTCTTTCCCCCATAAAGGTCACGTTTTGTTGCTGAGTCAGTCAAACAGACAAAGAGCTCAGTTGCTTGTTGGCCAGCTGACTCATACTGCGAAGGGTGATGAATGGCTCATCATTTGAGAAGACTCTTAGATAACGGTTGTTAACTGCCTGAGGCCTATTGAGGATCTATAGTGCAAGGTTATTTGCAAGTAGAGCTCCGTGAAATAGAGTTACGGACATTTTATTTATGGCTTCAGAACCACAGCTGGTTGATCTGTAAATGCAGTGCTATTAATGTCACTTAAATGAAAATGTGTTTTTACATTATAAAGCAGATGGTTTTTTATCTTACCATAATATCTATAAGTACTAGTAAAAGATAGTTTAAAGTTTTTGTATGTATTTATATAGACCAGTGCATCTTTAAATTTAGAAATGTGTATGTTTGTTATTTCTTGCACATCTACTAACTGTTCTTAAGAGCCTTACCAAAAAAAAAATCGCATGTCCACTAAGGAACCCTCCCTTCCTCCAGCTACAGCCTGTTAGGCTTTGAGCTAAGGAGTAGTTCACTATACAGAGGGTGTATATGAAATGTAGTGTAAATGCTATCTGTGCTACAAAAATAGGCCCATAGGAAGGCCACTTCTACAAGTCATCCTGGAATTTCCAACACATAGCAATATTTTATCCATTCAGTCTATAAGTTTTGTTGGGGCACATTGACCAGCATGAAAGTGATGGGTGGCACATCCCCCCCTGACTGTATTTAAAATGTAGGAATGTTCAATGTAGGAATGTTCATCTGCGTTAAACCATTGACTTAGTAATAGTATATTAATTCTCATTTCTTTGGAGTTTTTTTCTCTTATGGCAAAGTTAAACAAACAACTTTTTTCTTTTTGCTCTCAAGCCATAGAAATTTGTGAAGGGTTGAACCAGGTGAACTTTTTTTTTTTTTTTTTTTTCTAGTCAATGGAAAAATGCAAAACTGTATAATGAATGTTTACTGTACAGTCTTCTAATAAGCAATTGCATGAGCAAGTCATGAAACATATCCTCTTTCCAAATTTTATGTCCGGGAATGTGCCTAACCCAAACAGTCAGGGAAGTTGTACAAAGTGCACCCAGTGGGAAATTGTTATTGTCTGTTGGCTGTTACATTTCCACAGCTACATTTGTCTGCTGCAGTAGGTTTGCAGCTCCTTTAGGACAAGAGCTGTCAAAACATTGTCTGCTATTGCTTTCCTTATTACAGCTTGGGAACCACTTGGCAGATACATTTAATAGCTTCAAGAAGGGGTTGATGACGTTTTAGAAAGTGAGGGAATACAGGGTTATGAAAGATAGCTCATAGTACAAGTTGATCCAGGGACTAGTCCGATTGACATTTTGGAGTCAGGAAGGATTTTTTCCCCCTCCGAGGCAAATTGGAATAGCAGTTAGGAAGATTTTATACAGACATAATAGTTTGAGCTTCATGGATGTGTGTCTTTCTTTCAACATAACTTACAATGTGTTCTATACCCTGCCTATGATACACTTTAGAAGGATCCAACTTTTCTCTTGGGACCTGCTCACTGGTCTCCTCACCAACTGTTTCCAGACACAGTTTTGATTTACCATCTATATTTAAGTCAGCACTCAAAACCGCTTGATAAAACACAGGCAATGTTCATGTTCATTTGGTTACCCGAGAGAGAACAAGGAAAAATCACGCTCAACAGTACCATTAGGGAAGCTCCTTTATGTCTCTA
Organism: Xenopus petersii; assembly: GCA_038501925.1. Lineage (NCBI taxonomy): Eukaryota > Metazoa > Chordata > Amphibia > Anura > Pipidae > Xenopus > Xenopus petersii. The sequence goes on from CM076672.1 coordinate 163,181,084, forward strand.
TACTTCTAAATCATTTCCTTCAGATATTGACCTCACTCTGGCCAACCTCTCATGCATTGGGACACCCCACTCCAACACTGAAAGTTTCCTTCTTCTCTAACTGCCTATGTAGACAGCAACTTAAATTGACTTCTGTGGACTAGCAGTGTATATGGAGGTGAAGGGATATATCATCTACAACACATAACATGGGGTTGCCTTACTCTCTCTCTCACAATTCCAGGAAATAGATTATTTTGGTAATATCTCTTTCCTTCCTTTCTCTCTGCTATAGATTATTACACACTTCCTATAGACATGTTTTTCAGCTGTGCTGCAATCCAGTGAACACTATGGGGATCTATTAAAATTATAACAATGCCATGTTTATTACAATTTTTTTTTGCACTTAATCACTCCATTGGCCACTTCTTTTTTTCAAGTGTATTTGTCATCTGTATTGTTTCCTCTACTCCAGTCTGTTTAATAGTGAATGTATGAGTGGAGAGGTCTGTGGGAGTCAAATGGTCAGCTGTTTCCTCCTTCCCTCCCTCCCTTTCCCAGTGCCAGCACATATCCCTATTCCGTACATATCTGATACAGTACTGCCCAACTCCTTGCTTTGGGACTGCTAGGAAGCTTTCTATCATCAGGACACTAGTAAGTTTTACAAAGGACTATGCCGTGTGAAACTGCTTTTTTGGGGTATATTCTTGGTGGGAAAGAAAATGTGATTTTGACAAAGATACTTTCAGGGTAATTTGTACAGGCACTTAGACATATCTGGCAGGTTAACATTGACTAATGTGCAAAGGCATAGAAATGCGGTCTACAGTAGGTCTTGCAGGCCTGGCAGAAGCAGTAGGCAGAATGCTACTATGAATTTAGTCCATTCATTTCTGCTTTCCATCTTTGTCAAATATAGCACATTTCTGGCTATCAGCCCTAACATTACCTCCACTTTTTCCTGTAATTAGAGGGACACTGTGATTTCATGGATGTAAACGCCCTAGAGTGACCTCATAACCCAAGCTGTTGACAAATTTACTGAAAACTGATGTCATGGTTCTTGTGTAGTGTCCAATAAGGCATTGAGCAGATCCAGAAACTGGAAATCATTACTGTTTTGTGACATTTTCTTATGTGCCGTTTTCTTCGTGGGTTATCTCACTTGTGCTGATTAATATGGTGAGAAATATGCCATGTAGGGAAGCAGTCATAATACTTGCAGGACTCCTATTGGGAACATCTTTTGGAGAAATCAGTGTGATAGAGAACTCATGCAGAACCCCAGAGATGCAATATACTTTGTAACGCTGAAGACCAGGATATAGAGCCTGCAGGATTCCTAAAATCCCAGTGGGATCAAGAGTAGGTAATGGGTTGTGCTGGGATTAGTATTTTGTGGGCTTTCAGTGAGATAACTGAGGAGTTGTTAATTAGATTTCCATTAATTAGGGGCATCACATAGGCATGGGATACAACTAGGATAAATGGTCTGGGCACTGAAATAGAGCCTGCAATAAAAATCAGTAGATTGTGTTGGTGTGGGGTTACTGGCAGTTCTAGTCTTTCATCTGTGCTTGAAAAATAAGCAGATCTTTAGAACTTCCACACTGCTTCTTTTGTTTTCCTAATACAGCAATGCCAGGTGATATACTGCACGTTATGCACCAATTTTTTTGAATTTGAACTACATTCAATAAAGATAGATTAAGGCGTTGCCACATATGGCAATACAAAGGGAACAGACAGGTGTTAAGCTTTACGTATGCACATGGACATAAAAACAAGAAACAAAAAATTCACGTGTACATGAAGCAGGAAATTACATTACACTTAACCAGAGGAAAAAAGAACTAGACCAGGTGTTATATAATTTAAAAAGTGGTCTGATTTTCTATATGTACCTGCATGATTTAATTTATATTTCTACTTTTTTTTCCCCTCAGTTTAAGTGACAGCTTTTTCATGGTGAAGGGAGCTGCCCTCTTCTTGCAGCAAGGAAACAGCACACAAGGGCAAAGGAGTCTTCTAAATCTGCACAAACATGCTGGTAGGTTATGCCTGTCACCGTGGGAGGGGAAGAGGCTTAACTACTTTTTAGTAATTGTAGATTGCGATAGTCCCCCGAGTTTTTTTTAAACCAGAAAACAGATATTTTCCCTTTTTTTTCTATTGAAACTTTCTCATTGTCGTCTTTCTTATCTTTCAGGCATTCAAACCAGTGCCTAATTGCTAGGTTAAGTGGGCCCCAAGCCATCAGATTGCAGGCTAAAAACTGGAGAGCTGCTGAGTGTAGTTAAATTATTAAAAAGGCACAAAGCTTCACTCTGCCTGTGTTTTTCCACCAATTCCACCTGATGTCTACAGGTGTTTACAGTTAGTGGCAGGATCACTTTCCACCTGTCACTGTGCACATGTGGTGGATTTGACCTAGTGTGACAATAGCCTCAGAATGAACAAAGAAGACCAGTCAGAAAGTCAGAATCTGTTTGTGCCTGTATGTATTTATTTGTCAACATGACTTTAAAATTTAGGCAAATTTCAGCCTTGTTGTCTGACCATCAGTTCTTATACTGTCCTTTTGAAATGCCATTTTTAACAGTTTAATACTACAAGCCTTTCAGATGGAAGTCACTGTGTCAGAACAGACTGATTTGCTGATACCTCTCATGATCAATTTTTTCAGCACTGACAAGCCAGGGACAGAATAAATATACTAGTGACAAGACATAAGTGCCTGAGCACAAAAAGGGCACAAAACCACCAAATGCAGGCAGTGCTGTTTTAGTTGCAGCCTTTTTTTTTGCACATTGTGCCCAGCCTTTCTCATAGTAATTTACTCCTAATGCTTCCCTGGCACTTTCATTCGATATCCAGTGTTTCAGTTCATCTTTTGAACAAGCAAATTAAAGCTGCTGGGCCAGCCATACCTTAGGAGTAGGGTAAATGCATTGTTGCCTGCAGGAGGTCTTGCTCTCTGCTAGCCAGAAAACAACTGAAAATACCTTTGCATTGGTGCTGCCAGGAAACCACGTCTAACACAGTTGTATGGATCAAATAATAGAGGCATTTTTACACAATTACACTTTCTAAAGTGTGATGGCAGAAAGGTTCCTTGAAACTGCTCCTTAAAATACACATGTACACAAATGGTCAAGGAGTAAGGTTGAGATTGGCCAAAGTGAGTGGCCAAATCATTGCCTATATCATCATCTCATAGATATTTCTATAAAACCCAACCTAATGAGCAGTTGCTGTCCTAGAGAGCCCTGACCAATTGTCATGCTACAGAGGGAGGCTTGAATGCAGTAATATAAGTATGCTACTTGCTCTTTTCAGGAGATCTTCCCCAGCATCTCCAGCTTATGATTAATCTCCTCCGCTGCGAAGATCGCATTAAGTTGGTAAGAGGCAGCCTTGTGTAAGCTGCACTAAAATACATTTTCACCTTGTTATTTAAAGTGTTCATACAGCATTGCATAAAAGCCCGCTCTGTAAGTTAAGCGTTGAAAAACTGGGATATTTTTTATAACTCAATTTATTTCTATGCCTAAATGAGCCTACAAATAAGTATAATCATTAGTATTTTACCTTTATACATTGCAAACAAATTATCACTAACTTTCTTTTAGAAACCAGACAAATCTAAACTTTTGTTTTAATTTTACAACTGTTATCTGGTTCATATTTTTGGGGCACCATACATGGGTCAATAAGCTTCTGACTTGGTTTGGCGTTACCTTACTTTTATTGTGCATTGTACAGCCACCTTAAGATAGGCATACGGTACTAAAGGAAATACTGTGCAAATGCTGGGCTGTTAAAACTGTCTACTTGCTTTCTCAAACAGGAAATTTGACAGTTTTAGAAAACACTTTGGGGGATACAGAGTTAATCTTAAACATTTGCTCTACAATGTTACTCCGCAGTTACTTTTCACAGGTTAATTGCAATAAATATAATAAATACATAATAAATAGGATTCTCGTTCCTTCCCTAAAACACACTGGTGCTAACTAGCAAAATATGTATGATTTTTATTTCAGGCTGTGCGCTTGGAAAGCAACTGGACAGATCGGGTGCGCTACATGGTGGTGGTATACTGCAATGGAAGGCAGGACACAGAAGAGAATATATTACTGGGAGTAGATTTTACTAACAAAGAAAGGTAGGCATCTAAAAAACTGTAGGTAGAAATATCTTTGTGCTCACTTTTGATTTTCATCTGTTAATTTCACTTTAAATGTATTTGGCAAATTGGCTGAATAAATACTCCTGACCTGGCAACCTTTAATTTCCACAAAAAAGTTCTTTGTTTTCAGGTGTCCACAAAACATCTATATCAATTACTGAGTCTTGTCTGCTACATGTCATAAATTCAGCAAGACTAGAAGTATTGTGTGCTTTGCCGATGCAGAGCATCTTGAAAGTTGGTCACACATGAGCACATAATCTGCCTCTGCCTGAAACTAGCCAAATTGCTAATTGTAATCTTCTTGGGCTTGAACATGTAAAGTCATTTGGTCAGTAATTATTATTACCACATTTAAGTATAATCTTTTTTAATGAACCACGTTCCTCCCCTGAACAATTCTGTTAATCTGATCATTTTTCTGACTGGATCTTAACATTTATTGGCTAGTTTATTCCAGTCTAAACAACGCTGATGTGCCTGGCATGGGCAGTTTAAGACAAAGTTTTTTTAGCTCTCACTGCATGGCAGACACAACTGGAATTAAGGCTTCGGGGGACTTAGTGACTCTGTTGTTTTTCAGTGGAACATGCAATAGGATGGCCCACTCTAATAATTTGTTTAATAGAAAACTCAAGAAGGCCAAGGCTTTGTAATTGCATAGCTGTTTCCTTGCAGCTAGCTCAGAGGGCTGACACAGCTCCCAACATTGCCCCTTTAGTAGTGTATTCTGATAGCTGTTACTGTTGTGTTTCACTTAAAGGTTACTTTACAGGTGTAATCTGTAATAGATCATTGTACTTGTGTAAAAGTAATCTGTCTCACAGCCTAGCAGAGTTAATTGTTAGGTTCACATTACACAGACACATAACCCTTGAGCTGAGTCAGCTCCTCTCTGGATCTATTACATACCCTAGATTTCCCATCAGAACATTGAGTTAAACACAAACTGGCAGAGGGTCATTTACAGTTACAAAGTTGGCAGGACTCCACTATATGAAGGGAAAATCCTCCAGTGAAATTTAGTATTGATGATCTAGTCATAGTGTGTTTTTTTTTTTTTTGTTGTTGTTTTTTTTATGAAATGAATAAAACTAGGGATGCACCGAATCCACTATTTTGGATTCGGCCGAACCCCCGAATCCTTCCTGAAAGATTCGGCCGAATACCGAATCCGAACCCTAATTTGCATATGCAAATTAGTGATGGGAAGGGGAAAACATTTTTAACTTCCTTGTTTTCTGACAAAAAGTCACGCAATTTCCCTCCCCGCCCCTAATTTGCATATGCAAATTAGGATTTGGATTCGGTTCGGCTGGGCACAAGGATTCGGCCGAATCCGAATCCTGCTGAAAAAGGCCGAATCCCGAACCGAATCCTGGATTCAGTGCATCCCTAAATAAAACATCAGAATTTGTGAGCTATGATTATTGTTTCTCAAATCATCTTAAAGACAATATGCATCTCTGCAAGATAGATCATTGTCAATGCGCAGATATCCCCTGTATAATCTACTACTATTAAGAAAACGGCCACAATAAAGGGTGAATCTAATTATCTGTCTTGCAAACACCAAACATAGAGAAGCTTCAGTTTCTTGTTTGCCCCGTTTAGCACAAGAAATAACCAAAACTATAGGTTAGAAGAGTTGTAAGGGGGAGGCTCAAGGACGTGTCATAATTTAAAGCTAGGTGGGAATGGTCAGACTTCATGGGGGTGCAGTTTTATTT